>VZTB01015421.1:8059-19257 GCA_013397245.1 Thryothorus ludovicianus | reverse complement strand
CGTTCCGGCTGCTGCCGCTGCCGCTGTGCCGTGTCCGGGACTGCCGACGTCTGCACCGCTGCCGCTCACCGCGGACCGCGCCCGGACAGTCGATCGCCGTCGCGTCGTCCGTGCTTAGGCCGGCTCCAGCCATGTCCAAGCCGCCGCCTAAACCGGCCAAGCCAGGTGAGGGAAGGACAGAGCGGCCTGGCCCGTTCATCCCCGTGCCGGGCGCGACGCAGCCCGCTGCCTGCTGACACATGCACGGCTTGGGTTTCGGGTCTGCGCTTTCAAGCAGAGCCCGGGCCGGGGTGAGAGCGGGGCACAGCCGCCCTTCCGTTCCGGACCGCACCCCGCCGCCATGAGCATCTGCACCGCTGGGTGTCGGCGGGGAGGGCTGTCCCTCCCGCGGCTGGAAAGCGCCGGGGGCTCCCCTCGGGCATCGGGTCTGGGCCGGACCCCGCGCCCGCTCTCGGTCGAGAGAAGGTTCGCGAGTGCCCCCAGGTCGGAGCTATCGCCCGGCGACGGGCTCCATGTGCCGCGGGCTTGGAGATGCCCCTCGCCCCGGCCTTCCTCGTCTGCAGCGCGGAGCCCAGCGGTGACACTCGGCGTCGTGGCGTGCCCGGCCGGCAGCAGCCGTCCAGGAGCTGCTTGCGTAGCCTGAAATGCACAGAAAACCTTTCAAGAAACAGCGCTGAAATCCTCTGAGGTTTGCCTCGTGGTTGCACGGATTGACAATATATTAACACATAAGATCAGTTTTGTAGGATAGTAGCATGCAACCTTCTTCATCTTTAAAGATGGAATTCACTGTTTTCCCCTGTAGGACTCCTAACAGCCAAACTCTAAATGTGGTCTTTGAAATTCAGGTGTCAGTGTACACCTCACCCTTTCTAGTGCTGTAGTCATCGATGAATAGGGTTTTGCTCTTGTCTATTTTTCAGAAAAATTTACTGCAAAGCTGTAATTTTCTAAAAAAATTAATAGCAACCATAGATTTTTCTAAAAATATATTGAAAAGCCATTGGAAGTTGCACAGTTTTAAATCTTAGAACAGAAGTGGCATTTTTCAGGTAAATATACATTCTTCTGTCAATAATGTAACCATTAGCTTTAGGGTTTAGGGCTTTCTAAAATAAGAAGTTGATCTGGAAAATTTAATGGCTATTTATCATGTTTGTGTACATCTGTCAGTGTAAAAGCTTAAATTCTGGCTTAGAAATTAAAAAATCCACTGTGGTTTTAATTAAATAGATAAGACTAGTTGATGTCTCTCAAAACAGAATTATCTGATCCCTAAGTACATCCAAATTTCAATTTGTTTTGCACTTAAAATACTGTTTGAAATGGCAATGTAAAAAAAAAAAATAACATTTAATGCTTACTCTGATTGTGCATTTTTACAAGACAGCTTATAGAACAAGTTTTTAATTTGAAGTCGAGTAAGTGCAGAAATTGTTTAGACCATTACTTTATGACCATGACTTTAAACTTAGCATTCACTGCATGTTTGCTTGTGATAATGGATTATGGCCTAAATTGTCATGGTGCTGTAAAAAGCAGAGCATGAGAGTCAGAATTCTCCCAGAGTGTTTTCTTGTGGAGGTGTAATGTCTTTACAGGCATTTTATTCAGGTGAGCATCTACCTCAGAAGGGCTCTGGTGTAGTAAATAGTCCTGCCTGCAGAAGCAAAATCTGCTAAAGCTCTCTGGCTGTAATTTCATCCTCAGAAGAATTTCTGCCCTGTAGTTTGCTAAGCTTCTTTGAAAACAGCTTACATTAAATGAAAAAGACAGTAATTGAAGCACTGCGGTTGTGGACCCTTACTGAATACAATCAGTACTGAGGAAATCTGCAGGCTTCTGAAAGGATGTGGTGTTTCACAGCTGACTGTGTGTGAAAAATGGGATTTTCCAATTAAGTTGATAACTCAGTTTTCTGTTTTTCAAGAAGATGAGTTAAATTTAACATAATATTCTTAAGGAGTTTAAGGCTAACTTACCCTGCCTAACTTTCAGGAGCTCTCACACTGACTCAGACATGTTCTGTCTCGTACTGTCTCTCCCTAGTTTGGTGGGGTGCCGCTTGTAGTGTGCTCGATCTGATAAAATGTGGACCGTCATCAAAAGGACAGGTTCCCTACCCCCACTATCCCTTTCCCTTGCCATTTGGTTACATGGCAAGCTGGTGGTGCTCTAACTTTTTTATGTAAGGTTATTTTTATGTCTATGTAAAGTTATTTTTATGTCTGATGAACTTGCTGAGCTGGTTTACCAGCATGAGTGCTTTACACAGCAGAAGGAAATTTGTAGGAGAAGGAAGACAAAGAAAATAAGATTGCCTTGCTAGTGACTTTCAGAGCTGATTAAGGGTAATAAGATTAATTTTTCCAAATCCCTAACTTTTGAGGAGAGAATATTTTATGGTGTTTGTTGTGTCAGATTTTTTCAAAGTAATTTTCTGAAAGGGATTACCTTCTAGGATGCTTCAAAATATCTCTGTAGTTGCATGTCTGACTTCTGTATGTTAATACAGGATATCGATAATACACCTTTGATACTGTAATCGAGTTTCTTAGGGTTATAGATAGATGTTATTTAAAGACATAAATATGGGAACTGCATGTGGTGATACAGTTTCTGCAGCAGAGGAAGGCTGTCCCTTCTGGTGGCATTTTGACTTCATCTGCAAAAATATCTTGGTGCCTTTGGTCAAGCTGTGTTGCTTTTTCTTCACTGATCGTTATAAGGTTTCAAGTCTGTAAGCTCTGTCAGGAAACAGCAAGCCTGCTTGCATTGCTGATGAATTAATACAGTTCAGGACAGACAGAAGAGAAAACAAGACATTGGTTGCTGTTGTCCATTCCTCTGTGTTTGGGAAATAAGAGTTGCAGATTGGACAAAGAAGGAAAGAAATATTTCCATGGTGGAGAAGTAAAAAAACACTGTGAAATAAATATCCTTTTTAAAGTCTTCACTGCTCAACTTAGTGAAGACTTTAAAAAGGATTTTGGGCATTACAATTGGAAAATGCTTTGAAAATATGGGGAAAAATGAGATATGAAGGGGGAAAACCAACTAGCTGTGGCACTGTCATTTTCTTCAGTATACAAGAGCATTTTTTTTGACAGAATGCTTTTCTGTAAATCCTGTTGCATGCATAGCACTGAAGGATTTCAGTTACAGAGAGATGGTTTTGACACCAACATACGATAAATAATTGTGTTTGTGAACTTTTGAGCTAGTCTTTTGGGTCTGTAGTAGGCCCTTGGGTAAGGGGACAAGATTATTTATAGAGGCTTTAAAGGTCCTTTAACTTACAGTGTTTTGAGGCTTTTTTTTTAAGAAGTACTTTGCTTTTCTCATGTAACTTTATTGTTATTGTTTTCTAGCTGTAGTTTTTATTTAGACTCACTATCAAAAATAAAAGGGAAAGGAGTGGATCTTGAAAATAGCAGAAACATACTTTTCTGTCAGCATTGTGCAAGAGTAGGGTTTCCTCTCCATCTTTTAAGAAATCTGTTGATTTCTTAAAAACTCTTCTCAAACTACATTATTATTATTTGCAGAGTTCATATCATGTTGGATATTAATTCTATTTACAAAAGTTACTTATTAAGTTCTTTGGATTTGACGAGCTTTAATGGCTTCTACTTAGTTGTCTGCTGCTTAAGCAGTGTCTCCTTGAAGAGTGCTGTCTGGTGATGTCTTTTTGATTAGAGCCTTATATAGTGTGCAGCAAAAGCTTTTGGGGAGATGAAAGGGATGTATAGATATTTTTTTAAAAACCTTACTTTCATTCTCCGTAAGATTTGTTGGTCCTAGCCTAGAGTTGACACTGCATTTATATTTTGTGGAGAAAGACTAGCCTTTATACCAACGAAATTAGAGTTTTAAACCACTCCAGTTGAGAGGGAAGGAGGAGGAAACATAAGGATTTAACATAAAGGGCTGCTACCACAAAACAGTTGACTTTTCTCCCACTAGTTGTGTCAGAGTTAAAAGTAGGATTCTGGACATAAATACTTAGTTTGAATCACAAAGAAGTTCACCTCAGTTCTAAGGTGAAGTAGGAGCTGTGACAGCATTCACAGGAGCAGAACACCCACATTGAGTCACATGCCTAAGGCCTTGGCAGTAGGCTTAAATTTGACCTAAGTGATGATGGTTTGTGTTTCTTCTGTACTCAAAGAAAGGTTTCTATTAGCTAGGAAGATGTGAGCGTGTGAATGTGGGGAGTTACACTGCAGTCATCAGGTCTGAGGGGAGAAAAACGTCAGAGAAACAAACAGTTCCCAGTCTGCTTTCAGTATGAATTATAAACTTTCATTTCTGACCTCAAACCCTCTTACTACTGCAAGTTGCTGGGATCTCCAGCAAGCGTCCTGCATGTGAAGGCATGATGGTATTCATAAAAATAAAATTGATAAGAAATAGAAGATTTCAGCATCAGGCTATGACGTTGTGTTCACTTATATCTTCTGTGACAATATTTTTACTTCTGTTTTTCTGTAACAAAGTGGTGTTTATTTCTTCCATTCCAGATACTGATTAGTGCAGACCATGATTGCTCCTGGATACCCTAGTTTGTCATCTAGGCTGGCACCAATCTATCCTTTGAAGTCTTTTTCATATGTTCCTAAATAAATTCCTAGGCTTGCTTGCTTGTTTTTTTAATATGCCCTTCCCCACCCTCCCCCAACATGTGTTCTCTCTGTTCACTTCCCCTTTCTAATAAGCATTACTTAGAAGTTGAAGATGGTTCTCTAAACACTGGGAACTCCACCTTTTTCTGTCTCAGTTGTGGCAATCCTTAAATGCTGTGCTGAAGTCTGCTGTGTCTGTGAGCAAAATGCCAAAGTACAAATGGCGCTCCTATGAAAAGTATTTCCAATACTTTTTTACCTGTTTGGAGGGCTGTGTGCAAAGCACCTTGTTTCACAATTCGGAATGCTACAGGCTTGGGGCAGAGAGGCTAGAAGCTTCCCAGAGGAAAAGGACCTGGAGGTGCTGTTGAACAGCTGGCGGAACATGGGCCAGCTCAGGTAGCTGAGAAGGCCACTGACATCCTGGCCTGCAGGGATGGGCAGCAGGCAGTAACTCTCATCCTGTGTTGGGTACTGGTGAGGCTGCGCCTCAACTCTTGTGTCCATTTCTGGGCTCCTTGCTACAAAAAAAGACGCTGAGGTGCTGGAGAGAGTCCAGGAAGGGCAGCAGAGCTGGTTAAGGATCTGGAGAGCAGGTGGTACGAGGAGTGGCTGAGGGAGCTGGGGGTGTTTAGCCTGAAGGAAAGGCGGGTCAGGGAGACCTTGCTGCTTTGTAGTATCCGAGGGAAGGTTGTAGCAAGGTGGGTGCTCTTTTCTTGTCCTAAGTAACAAATGCTAGGACAAGAGAAAATGGCCTCAAGTTGTGCTGTGGAAGTAACTAGAGTGCTAGAGTAACTGATTCTGAACTGTTTCTGTGCAGCATTATGGCAGCAAGGAGAAAGGTGGCTGATGAGAGCCCAGGATTAGCTTGAGCCATGTAAGAGATTGATAGGCTTGTGGTTTTTTAACTAATAATAGATTACCATAGTCAATTCTGATTTTCTACACACAGAGATTATCCATCTGTGTGCTGTAGGCACTGACAGCTCTCTGTGATATGTACTGAGTAGGCTTGAGTTAACTTATTCTGATTTTTATGGTAGTCTTGAGCTACTCGATCTTAATATAGCTAATGAAAAGATGCTGCATCAGGATCAGTATCTGTTTAGTAGCATTTTGTTCAAGTCTGTGAGATTTGATTATGACTCTCTATGGCAGATGCTAACAAAAGACTCATATCAGTCCAGTGGGGCCAAGCCTTGGTAGCTCCTGTGAACATTGACTTAACTGCTGTCATAATTTTGTTTTAAATACATGTTTTGAACCAAGGACTGTGTTGGGGTGGTTTTTTGTTTGGGGACATAGTATTAATTGACAGTTAATGAAATTTCATTATCTCCCCTTCGTTGCTGAAATTTAAGCCTAACACAAATACCTAAGTAATGCCATAGGTCGAGTTTTTGTTTTTTTTCTTTTTTAGTTTTTCATTAGAGGTGTTAAAAGCAAATAAGAGAGAGTGGAGAATGTTTTGGTGGTGAAGGGGATTTTAATGCTAATGTGGTTTAGAGAAACTAGAGTAAAAAGAAAGAAGTGGAAAAAATAAAGTCACTGTGAGAGAAACAGTAACTCCTTGTTGCTGTGCCCCTTACTTAGCACTTCTTTGGAAGCGATCTTCTGTTAATGATACTGCAATTGATTAAAAATAAACCTCAAAGCTGTAAGAAGAAAACAAAAATCTTATAGTTTTTTTAGAAAATGGTGTTTTGGTTTTGTGAGGTCTTTTTATTACTTATTATTGAATGAAGCACAGCAAGTATCTCTCTTCAGCACCTATCAGAAGCTGCATTTTTAAGCAGTCATTACTGTTCAGTTTCTCTGTTTCATTGCTTTTATGTGCTTAGCAGGGAAAGGATTATCTTAGAATTATGAGTTACATGTTTCCCTTCCTCAGTAAAGCTGGAGAAGTTTATAGGTAAGTTATTCAAAATAAATGTTGTGGAGTCAGCCCAACCTGATATTAGTTTTATGTTGCTAGTTACAGAGAATAGTTGGTTTGAATCCTTTCCTGTGGTGCATTGCTGAAGGGAGGGTTTGGCAAGTTTTGACTTGGGAGGTTTGTATGCTAAGAGTATTTGTATCTATTTAATATGTATAATAAGTTACCTCTTTAGCTTGTCAAATAGTTGTTTTGCAGATGTTTAATGCAAATTCCCTAAAAAGCAAGAAGACAGTCTTATGACTAAAGTTTGGTGTTTGTGAGACTGAAATGTTACTGCTAAATGTCTCAAACTTGCAAAAATAGGGTTTTCTTTGCTGATGATGTGGAAGATAACAGTCCAGGTGCAGAGAGCATGAGCACCAGATGATTACAAAATCCTGACCACAAGAAGCCAACTGTGTTTATCAAGAAGCTGGGGTTTGAGCCAGATAAGAGAAGAGGCCTATAAGAAGTCTTCTGTCATGTCTTCCCTTACTCAACTGGCTCAGGTGTGAAAACTCCTTTCTATGGGAAAGTGTCAGACATTCACACTGAGCCTGAAGGTATTCATCCTTGCTGGTAGGGTATAACTGGCTCAGCTATGCTGACTTGAAAGGCAGCTGTCATGTCTTAGTAGGTGCCATAAACCATCCAAAACCTCAACCCCAGACCAATATCTGAGGCCTTCCATCAGAGGACTGCAGATGACCTTCAGTGTTATATCAGTGTTAATTTCTGCACTCCCACAGAGGTACCTGGGCATTCCCATCAGAACCTGAGCATATGTTAATACATTTAACTTTGTGCTTCATGGGTTTTTCGTATGGATCAAGGTTGTGATCATCACTTTGAAGTGGACATCATGCGGACATCAAAATTGCTGGTCTTGTCACTGAGTCCATGGGTGATGATACCTTCTATTATTATCCTTTCTTTCTGTCTTTCTTCTCCTAACTTATTCTGGAAACATATAGTAAACCAGATGAAAATATTCCAGTCAAGGCCTTAGTAAATGTCCTGTATGTGGTTAAGTTAAAGCTGGCTAAGTAAAAGTTTCTGAAGTGCCTTAGTTTCAGGCAGTGTCAGGATTTTGCTTTAAAATTTCCCAAGTGCCTAATTCTATCTTCATGTTCTGAAAGTTTGCATGTACAAGGTTTGTTATTGAAGATTTTTGTTGTTCCTCCTGCACACTGCTCTAAATCCCTCAAAAGATCTTTACCTAAACCCACCAAGCAGACCAGGGCATAATAGGACTGAAAAGAAGAACCCTTTAAATCTGTCCCTGTGCTTAGAAAAAGATTTGTTGTGGGACATATCACTCCCCTGTGCCTCCGTGTACTTGGCTTTTAAAAGGGATACTCTTCTCATTAGTCATGCTGAGAATAAAGTAATTTAGGTGTGCCTGGTGCCTTGAAATTTTAAAAAAGTACATATGTGTTCTGTGTTCTAATTACTTTGTCCTTTAAAAGTATGTGGTGGAGAGGTGCAGTCAGTCAGTCAGCTTTCCTAAGTTCAAATCAGTGGTAGTTACTGGTTCTCTGTCCTACAAGATGAAACGTGATTTGTACTAGAGAGATGGTAGTAAGTGGGAGCAGAGGAAGACCTCAGGTGCTTTCTAACTTTTTGTGTCTTCCAAAGCAGGAATTATTGCTCATGCAAGCTCTGTCTGGATGCCTAGGCTCTCACTTACTACCATCTCTCTAGTACAAACCATGTTTCAAGATTGCTGTAGGACAGTGAACCAGTAACTAATACCTATTGCTAGATAAAAGTACTTCCAGAGGTTACAGCTACCCATGTGACTAATAAAATACTATTTCTCTGTGTTTGCAGAACTGAGATTCAACTCTAATGTGCCCTTTGCATGCACATTTTGTTATGAATTTTAGCCTTAGAATTTGGTGCCAAAACATCTATTACAAATGCTAAAGTCCTCCTGCTTTAAGCTCTGAAATGATGCAAAATAAATGAGCTTAATATCTCTTTGTCAAGAAATTTTTTAAAGATTTTTGCCAGTAATGAGTAGTGTTCAATATAAAATACCATGAAATTTACATTAACCAGACCTGTAGTTTTGTAGATGCAGATCTGTACTTCGTATTTCATCACAGAATAATGTTTTAGCATGTGTTGGTCTGTCTGCAACACCACAGTTGGACATTTGGGGAAGTAGCTCCCTGTTTCAGGTTTATAGAATTTTAAAAAACCCTACAAACAAACATACAACAAATTGCCTTTTGTTTAAACAATGTGTCAGCCATACTGTAATCAGCATCAGTATTTCCAGTCTTCTTTGTTTCCACAGGTGAGCTAACTTTAGAAAATCTGTTGGCACATATGCAGTACATTAGTGTGAAAGACACCTACAACACAACAATTCATATTTCCTCCTTTTCCCTGTCTTCTTGACAGTATCTGTCTTGACAGATACTGAGATGTCTTCTGACATCTTCTCATTTCCCCTTTTAATATTTCTTACTCTTCCCTTTGGTTGTCCATTTCCTCCTCTTGCTCACAGTAAGCACTGAAAATTGGTGCGTGGTGGTTGCAATCTCCATAGTTGTTAGTGTGCAATTCTGTCTTGTGTTTTTCTGTCTTCTGTATGAGAATGCCAAGGAGAAAGGTCAGTACTCCTGTCCTCCATCCTGTTATGTCATCTCTTGTTCTTTTTTATTTTCTTTTTTTTTTCTTCCTTTATTTTTTGTCGTTGTTGTTTGGCTTGTCCACAGCTACAATTCATATTTGATGCTGAAGCTCTTTGGTCCAGGATGCATTACTGTGTGCTGTCCTTGTTCATCATCTCTGTGTAGGTAGTAAACATCATTTAGGTTTCATTGTTTTTAGCAGTTGCCACAGTTGCAAGTATTTTGTTTCTGGGGCAAAGGTTTGAGAAGTGTTGGACCTTTTATGTCTAGGAAATGGCTGCTGTGTGAAAGAGAGAATCAACCAATAAAGCTAAATTGAATTTCTGTTATTAAAAATGAGAAACTGGGAGGAGTAATTACATATTGGAAAAAAAAAATATGTACAGTATCTACATACACTTGGCAATGTGTTCACACAGATTCATTTTATGTTTGTAGTTTTATGTACACTTAGTCACAAAGTAGCCTGAGAATAGAGAACTACAGAAATGTTTTGCTTAGTAGTTATGCCTTGGCAACTGTGCCTTGGTATTGCTGTTGCTAGGGAATACCCAGAGACATTTGAAAATAAAATTTAAGAGCCACTCCAAGGGATGCTGCAAAATTACAGTTGGGTACCATCCACCTTTCTTAAGGTGGTTGTCAACATATTCACCTCCAGAATCTCATTTCTACAGCCCTTAAATTAACTTTTGAAAAGGACTGCTTTTGTGCATAGGATTTTAGATACTGGGGTAATAAGGACTACATCTAGCAGGAAAAAAAAGAAAGAAAAAAAAATCCTAGAGATGATGGTTCTTAATTAAAAATTTAAAGGTTTATTCTTGAGACCTACTCTGTTTTTACTTGCTTAGCTCCATTTAATAAAGGACACAAAATGTTGTACAGTATTTTTATTTTCACTTTATTGTACAGTATAGCCTTTGGTAGTCAGTTCATCAGTTTCTCTGAGTACACAAAATAGCCTGGACCTAGTGTGACCCGAGTAATACATTCTCCTGATGGATCAAACACTGCTTCAGTCACAAGTTAATCTGTATAAACATATATAATGTAGGAACCTCTGTGTGACCTACACTTGCAAGTTTAGAACATTTAAAAGTAAATAAATCTACATGCTTAAGACCTCAGATACCTAAAAGTAAACAATATAGAACAGTCTGCATAATAAAGTCCTTCAGTAAGTTGGACTCTAGCAGTTTGGCTAATTAAATTATGTAACAGTCATGTTTCTTCTGTATTTGTACTTCTTGTTCATGCTCTTGAAATGTACCTTTTGAATTTTTAAAAAAAGATTGTAGGGCAGCTTCTTTTGCACTTTATGCAATTTAATTTTACCCTCTCTGCATTGAGGTTGTTTTTTCTTGGCTTGAATGCTGCTGACAGCGTCTTCCAAAGTGCCCTATTAGAACATCTGTTAGCCGCTTACTGAAATTGTAAACCCTATGCCTTATTTAAAGCATCTGAATATAGCAGGACATCAATTGTACATTAAATTAGATTTTGTGACAAATTGTCATTTTGCTGTATGTGTTACTGCATTATTTTCCTAATGACTGCAAGTAAGTGTAAGAACATGTTGGTGGTGATGTTGATCATTGGTTTGTTCCTTTCTTCTTTCCTTAATTCTTTGTCACTTGACAGATTTGATGTTAGTAATAAAAGTATGTACCATATGTATGAATGCGTGAAGGTATATATGAGTGAAATTACTCTTCTCCTCAGAAATCAATGACAACACTTCTCTTGCCCAGTGAGCTATAAGGACCGTGATAAGTATGCAGAAGGGGCTACTTATATGTAACTGGTGAAGTGTCCAGTTTCCATCATAACCCATGTTACTGGGTTTTTTAACTCAGGCTACTGAGGCTTTTCATCATGATTTTCTTTGATAGAGGCATAGCACAAATTGTTCAGCAACTAGCATTAAGCTTGAAGGAAAGGAATATATTTGGATTTAAGGGCTACATTTAAAAGTATGATAGTGGTACTGATTTTTTTTTCCTTTTT
>VZTB01015402.1:0-21316 GCA_013397245.1 Thryothorus ludovicianus | reverse complement strand
CAGTTCTTGTGACTTTTTTTAAAAATAGGTCTTCTGTAAGGGATTTAGTGAACACGTAGGGTTGAGATAATTGCATGTTTTTTTGGCTGTGGCAGATATTTCTAGCTTGATGCTATAACCTGGAAATGTTACTTTCCATTACAGATTTTGAAATGCTATGAAATATGTTTGGTTATTTTTTATGCAAAGGTCAAACCAGCCCATGAATTTTCATGTTAATTAGATGGATGTTTGCATTAGAAACAGCTGCCTATAGGCTTACCTATAGGTTATGTTTTATGTTTTTTTGTTTGTTTTGTTTCTTAAAACATAATAGAGCCAGCTTTGTTGCTGTGTTTATGGTGAGATTGAATTCAGGTTAGACAAGTGCTCTTGGTCACTCACTGCTTTTAGAATCATTGTCTTGGGAACTCTCGTAGTGTAGCAAAGACAATGATACAAGATAATCCAAAATGTGCAAACTCAGCAAAAGTGTTGTTAATGGGTATTTTTGCATAACTATAAAAAACTTTCTAACATGTATAATGAATAAAATTAAATTTTTTAGCACTTTTCAAATAATTGAAATTTCATTATATGACCGACTGGAAAGTGGGAGAAGGTTACGATCCTACATGAGCTGGTGGGCTGCTGTGTTCAATAAAAATAGTTACAGTCTGCAAAGTATTCCAGTATCTTTTAGAATGACAAGATTAAGATGACTGCAATTCAGTGTTCTCTAAACTTGATTGAAATATTCTTTCACCATGACTAAATATGTCGTTTTAAGAAAGTGTTGGCATGATTTTTGTAGGGAAAAATCACACCGCACAAAGCTTAAGAGCCATTGAACACATGTACCAGGTTGATGTAGAATATTGAAAACACTGAAGAAGGTTCTTCACTAAAGGTTGTTAAAAAAGAAATACGTCTGTGGAATTCAAGGGAATGCCCTTGCATGAATAATAACTGCCTGAAAGATAGAAAACAAATGTTAAGACAACAAACAGGCAAGTTTCAAAATTAAAGGAAATAACATGTAACTCTTTTGTAATTTTTCATAAGGCTTAAGCTCTTTCTGCTGAAGAGATAAAAAAGGGATACAGGAGCAACTGAGACAGCAAAGTTTGCCGACAGCACCACGTTACTAAGGGTAGTAAAGGTGAGAAGTCACAGCAGAGTCACAGGAAGGACTTCATGTTTCTGTTAACAACCTGGCATAAATAACAGGTGAAATTTGGTGTGGACAGATATAAAGTGATATTGTGTGTTTGGACCAATATTAGCTTTACTGGTATAGCTATGGGCATCAAGGTAGCTTTCTACTGTCAAACACTAGAGGAAAACACAAGCTCAGTAGCAGTCAAGAATAGAAAAATAAAACCCAAAACCCCTCAAAGGTTAGGAATAGCTGGAAAAGATAAGGAGAACAAAATATCATTATGAGCACTTTGAGGGTTTTATTCTTTCTGCAACTTACATGATATATACCGTTCAGACCCTATTTCAAAATCAGAAAACTACAGGAAAGGATGCCTAAGAAGGCTGAGCAAATGTGGTGGAACCGGTACGTGGAATAAGCAAAACAGTTCTAGTCTGCCAAAGGGAAGGAAATATGAATGGATTGAAGAAAGTGAACAGGAAGTGATTCATACTCTTTCACTGCAGATATCTGAAATACTTTGAATGAAACTAGCATGTTTAAACCAGACATGCTATATGGCATGTACTCGTGTTTTGGAATTCTTTGTTCCAGGTCTTAGTGATTTACCAAAAAGCTTACAGTTGGAAAAAGATTTAGGAAGTTAAGACAAATCCATTAACTCCTATTAAATGGACATATTCTGCAGCTTCTGGGGAGGTACTCCTGTATCTTGCACTCCTAAACTCAGTCACCTGCTGTTGGTCATTGCTGGTGAGAGGCTGGTTACTGTGATGGACCTCTCTGGTGTGTTCTTGCTGTGTTTCTTCTCAGACTGGAGCTCTTGAGTCTGTTTTGACAGTGAATTGGGTCTGTGCCTAAGAAGTCAAGGCTCCTGGCTGGTCAAAAATGCAAAACCTGGAGGAGCAGCCAACATATTCTACTTTTCATGATGTTCATGTGTTGGCTTATTTGTCTTTTTCTGCCATAGATTGCTTGGGTATTTTGGTAAAAATTGTTTAAATCTCTTTTTACATAAACTATCTGTTCTTTGTAATGTGGTAGAAATAGAGTTGCTTACGGTTGCTTTATTCATGTGTAATTATTGAGTGTTTAGAAATCCTTGTGTCTGAGCTAATTACTTGAGAGTGAAATGTGGTTTAATACCTAGTCCTGATAAAATTTCATAGCTTTAATTATTCTGAGTACTTATACAATAATCTTCTATTGTATATAAATATAACTATACAATAAAATTTGTATATAAATACAAATATAATAGCATGAGTTATTACACTATCTAAATGTTGAAGTATCCAGGGTGGAAGGCTGCTTGGACTAATCATTGAGAAGATGATAATCAGTCTTGTCATACAAAAAAATTTGCATTCTTTTGGTAGTTGTCTAGTTCAAGAAGTTTGAGGAGTGCAATCCAAAGGATGCCTTTCATTTCAGCTGCAGAGGAGATCCAGCATTTGCAGGGCAATGAGATATTTGTGATGTTAACAATCTAAATGATTTTTATTGATAATGACAGATGGTTCTTAGATAATGTGCTCAGGGTTGTCTGTAATATGTTCAGAATAAGTCTTCTGGAAGGTTGTACATCTGCCTTGAGATTTTTTTCTAAAATATTTAAATCAAGGTCATTGTTTATACTTGATTTTAAATAGCTTTTAGCTGGTAGTCTGCATTTCTGTACATTTAGAGATCAAACTGTTTGTAACTTCAAAAGCTGCAAATGGAAAAGTATAATAGGCATCAGGTGTTAGAAAAGGCAATTATGCATTAGCTGTTTTACTCAATTTCTAAAACTGTCTAAAACTATCCATTGGAAATACTTTGTACCTAGACTTATCTCTGAAGCATGATGAATTTTTAAATCTGTAGGGGATATGCATTTTTTCTCTAATGAATTGCATTTTTAAACCTATTTTGTTTCATTTAAAAGAGCTTAGTTTTGAAGAAACTTTTATTGGTGGGAAAAAACCCAGAAAAATCACAAGACAAAGTACAGATTCTTATGCGTGTCCAGATAATTTTTCTACAATTCCTTAAAAGTATTTCCAAAATTAGTTAATTCTTATTTTCATTTCAAGTACACTTTTAAACTTAAAAGCTTCCCTCCAAATAATTGGCATTATCTCTTTTCTGGAATCTTACTGTTCCTGTGGAGCAGGTGGTCTGTGGTTTCTGTAGCTATTAACAAGGTGTTTTACAAACCTCTTGTAGCACACTGCTCTTTTATCAGTCAAGGGTAGAGAAGAAGGAAAAGCAGTAGTAGAATATTTTTCCTTTGTCACTTGTTATAGCTAAGAAGTTTATTTATTGTGTAAAATTTAAATACCATGTTGTTCTAGGTTAAATAACAATAAAATAGGTATTTTATCATGTCATGCTGTTTGTAAGGAATTGTTCAGTTCATTATACTTGAACAGAACACTGTATTTTTCTAAAGAGTAAATTTCAATTTTGAAATGATCAGCAAAGAATATGAAAAAACTTGCTATATTTTTAAAGTACACTATTTAGATCTTGTAAATTATATAGATATCAGCATTTAAATATACCTCCATTTGCTAGATTATGTAGTTTAATTTTATAATTATTATTTTAAATTTTTATTTTAATGAGATTTTACATAACATTAGTTCACAATCATAATATTGATAATTTAATAATTATTTTTTCAATTCTTAGTGCTATAGAAAATAAAATCTAATAATAATTTGATAATATGAGAAAACATAGTGATGTCTTTTAAAGACCTCATCAGAAAATTTTTTAAACTCTTATGTGAAATTATAAAATGCTAATTTCTAGAGGGTGTTTATAAAGTGATGGAATCTGCTGACTTGAACCAGAATAGAAAGTTGCAGATCTGAATACAAAACTGAGCTTTTGTAAATGTTTCATCTTACAAGTAGATTTTCTTCCTATGGTGAAAACATCTAAATCAGTTCAATGTAATACAAGTTATTTTTATTTTACAATGCTTAGTAATTTCCTATATCAAAATTTATACTTCAAAAGCCACTGCTAGTAGTAGAGTTGACTTAATGGAGGTGAAAATATATGTTCATGCCACAGTGTTGAGCTGGGCAGTACAGTATTTCATTCCAGATAATGGATAACACCTGAAATGGAAAACACATCAGTAAAGAAGGAATTTAAATATGAGAAATGGAAACTGCCTCACCTTTTACAGATAATAGCAATGAATAGGTTTGGCATAGATTAAATGCAAACATGTTTGTGATACAAAGAGACAGATGTAGCTGACATTTGTAGTTAGAGGTAAATGTCATAAAAATAAATGTGGGGCATATGGTGATCAAAAGTATTATTATTTGTGTATTGAAAGGATGATCTATTTTTATTTTTTCTAGTCTGAACCAGAGGGTTTTTCTCACTTCCACTTGTACGTCTGTGCTGCCTTCCTTGTCAGGTGGAGGAAAGAGATCCTGGAAGAGAAAGATTTTCAAGTAAGTGAAGATAATATTTTTCAAGCACAGAGTGGCATTTCTTAGATTTACCTTCCTAACATTACTTGGGGAAGAATTTAAGGCGAAATAGGAGCAGCAAGACTCACAGTATCTTACTGTTAGAGTTGCTCCAAAACTGTTAGACCTGAAGTGATAGACTATCCACTCTGGAAAAAAAATGCTGTTTTAACTAAGGCAGACTTTGAGAAGATGATTTCTGGAGATGCTGTTACTTTGGTAGTTTTTTAATATTAAATGCATCACTGAAGTATTTATATATAATTTCTCATCTGTATAATATAACATTCTCTAAAACAATCATGTCCATTCTTTAAAAAAAGCTGGGCAAGCAGCTTTTTAAAATAAGGAGCCTGTTTTTCCTTAGGGAGTGAAAGGATTTCATGTCCTTATGTTTCAAAACCTTACATTTTTCCAGCAAAAAGCATATCAGGAAGTCATTTCTAAAAAGATTTGAATATGGTAGATAGGCAAATAATTTGCATAGATCCATAGAAGTCCAATTATTTTTGTGAACTGGTGACAGTTCAGTTTTATAGAAATATTTATATTGAATTTTTCCCTATGATGCTCATTGAATGCTAGAAAGGCTTTAAAGTCTTGTTTTGAAGACCGAATGTGAATAGCCCATGCTGCAAAGCCCCCAGCATTGCCTACCCCGGGGAAATGGCCCATTACCAGCTCATTTTCTCTCCAGCTGACTGAACTCTGTGGCCCTCTACAAATGAACCATTGTGCAAATTTGTGTATCAATTCAATCTGCTTTATCTTCATGAAAGGATTTATTCAGAGCTGTCATTCCCTTTCTTTGAAATGAATAAATCCCTAAGGGCACAACATAACAGCTTTAATTTCCACTACCTGCTAACACTGTCAGATTTTCTCAATTTATGGTACTTTGTCAAAATCATCTCTAATGTTGGTATCCATACCTCTCAATTACAATTGTTCACTGTTAATCCTCCCTATCAAATTTTTCATGTTGATTTCCTGCACCAAAGAGCATAATTTTCATCTCTCTACCGAATCTATTACAACTATGCTTCAAGTAAATAATACCATAGTATAGTACTATGAAGACTGGTTTTGTTCTCCTTACACACATTCAAATTTGTTTACTTATTTAATAATTAAAGTGTTTCTGTATAGTTTAATTTCTTTATAGGCCATGTAAACTAGAATATAAAGTACAAAAATCAGGAATACACTGGAATGCATTTATCACACTGCTTTGGATTGCTTACAACATAGAAATGCAATTGGTAATTTTGAGGATCTGTAGATCCGTGCTAGTTTTATCACCATCATATGTTATCACTAAAAGCCTTGGCCTTCTTTATTGTGTAACATGACCTTTTAAAATGGCTAAACTAAAGTGTTATTAATTCTCTAAATGATACTTCTGTCCCACAGGCGAGAATAATATCCATTATTCTTCTGCTTTGTTAATAATAGCTGTAGATCATTGCCTAGTCTTCAAAGTAATAAGCACTTAAACTACATTGGAAAATTGGGAGATTCAGTAGAGCTGTTTGGAGTACTCTGCATTGAATTCACATTATTGAGAAGTCATAGCTATAGTACATTTTGTACAGAAGTTTTTTATTCTGTAAACTGTATCAAGAATCACATACATTCAGTCATTCCTCTTGCACATAGCATGTGTTATATTTGTTTTTCTGCATATACCAGAAATAAGGGAAGTCTCTCCTAACTGTCAGTCAGAGGGCCTGGTTGTTTTCTACTAGCTATGAAAACTCCTGCTCTTCTTTTACGTGTCTGTTTGACCTCTTTCAATAGAAATACAGACCTCACAGGAATTTTAAGTGTAAATAATTTCCCAAGAACATTAGGTGTGGCAGAAGAGACACTGAACAGATTCTGAATGAAAGGCCAATTTTAAAGGAATTGGTTATGCAGTACTTTTATTCTTATTATTTTATGAAGTGTATTTTCAGTAATATTGCAGACAGGATAACGATAGAAAATAGTCTTTGCTCTTAAGATAGTTGTTTTCATTCTTTTGAGTATGTCTGCAACCAAACAATCAGTAAAAGCATGATATTTATTCTTCCTATTATGAACAGATTAATTGACTTAGATACTAAATGTTCATCTCTCAATATTTCCTTATTACAGATGCATGATGTGTGTGATTGTAATTTTGGGGACTTTTGTGTATTGTCATAAAGCAGAGAAATAAATTTTGAAAGGAAAGAAGTTAGCCTGGACTCATACTATAGAGTGATACAACCTGAAAATTGCTTGGTATTTGGTTTATATCTGTAGAATTAAATATTAAGATATGAAGGGAAGTAAGTTTTCATGAGGGAAGAGTGGAAGAAATAAATGTTTCAGCTTAGGCCTCCAAATGTTCAAATGTTCATGTGCATATTTTATATGTATATACACCTCAACAGGTGTGTATATAGACTTGGAACACAGATGAATAAAACTGTGTTGATGCTCTGTCATATTTTTCATGTTTCAAATAACATAATGAAATAATTTTTTCACTGTAAGATTATAATCAAGTCATGATGATAGTTCTCTTTTGAATAATTTGAAACAAGTTATTGATCTCACTGCCATTTTGGTTAAGTACAAAATATCAGATGGTTTTATTTTCCTAGGAGTTTAAATCTGCTTACATTTTGTCCTACTTATTCAGTAATCTTTCTAGTAAGCTGCAATCCCATTTTGAAATTTGCTATTTAATGCAATGAGCTGTGTGGTGCAATGCTGTGTAATGAGGACAAAAAGTATTGCATTCAGCAATTTTCGAATTCCCCAGAGTCACTTTTTGATAGCAGTGAAATTAAACTGACATGTTTTCAGGGAGATGTTTTAAATAATTCACACCCATATATTATACAAAGATTAGTATTATGGAAAAGAATGAGTTTTTTTTTTTTTTAATTTTCACTAGAGCTTGTTATTCTTTCTTGGTTCTCACTTCTAGAGAGTCTTCTTTATCTAGATGGGGTGCCCCACAAAAGTTTGGATAGCTGTGTTACTCTCTACATAGTTCAGATTAGCAGTTTATACTTCACATGTAGGGGAGCAGGGAACACAATGGCTAGGCAGTAAATGGCAGAAATTTTAATTCTGCCTTAGACTTTCTCTTGTAACCAGTGTGATGTTTCATAGACTCAAGCAGGTAATTCTTGGTTTCTGATGTTTCTGTTGATGATATGATTATTCTGTGTTAATTTACTGGCTCCATACTAGTGTCAGGCAAAGAAAAAAAAAAAGAAAAAAAGCATTAAGCTTAAAATAAATAAAAATATATTTTTAATGTGATAAAGTATGCTTTTTGAATACAAAATGTGGAATTCATTTAGCTTCTATTATCTAAGCTTAAGTAATTAAATGTGCAAGTAATGAAAAACTTTCTACTCATCAGCATGTCTCAGACTTTGGCTTGCTGTTATTCATTTCCTTAACTACAGCCAAAATTCCAAAATTCTCCTGAATTCTTCAGAGATGTGGATAGCTGATGCTGTTAACTGATAAAGTATTCATGTATGATTTTGAACATATTTGGAATTAAAATATTAATTAAAAAATGGCTACTGAGTTTACTATTGGAATGTACAAGATATCTGAAAGATTTTTACAGAAACAAGACTTCAGGGACTAGATTTAACTACTGAACTGAATGTAAGCTAATGGTAATTATAATTAAGTTAGTAATAGTTGAATTCATAGTGACTTATCTATTAGATTTGTACTTTAAGGAAGTTATTTTGTTGAGATAGCTGAGCTACAAAAATATATTCAGTATGTTGTGGTAAGGAATCTGTCATCCAGATCTTATTCATGATTTTAAGATATGGGCTTTTCTGTCTGTCTAAAAGACATTTTCTCCCATGCTGTCACCAACTCACATCTTTATTACTGCATTGTCCTTTTCTTTGTCTTTGACAAATGCGTTTTTGCTCCAATTATATCCACCCAGACTGTAAAGATCATTTTTCAGTCCATCATTTTTTCTTGCTTTCTTGCTCTGCATCTCCCTCAGCTCCCTTTCTTTTAAAGCACCAAGGAAAACTTAGACACTTTCTCATTTGAGGCCTTTAATGGACCAGGGCTGACACCTCACGTGGCATGTGAGATTCAGCCCTGAGCTCCGGTCTATCAGCCCGTGATGACAGCTCCATCACTCGCAGGAAAGCAGAGCTGCTCTCTCCCACTTTGCCACCTTGCTTAAATGGAGCACCTAATGCACGGATTCAGCTTCTTTGCTCTAAGTCATGTTAAGTTCTCATTTTTTGCTATGCCCAGAATAGATTTGGCAGGTTGGCTTGAGTCTGTTAGTAGCACTTGCAGTCACATTGATGAGTTTTGTGTTGCTTTGTTTTACTTTTCTGTGAATTTATTCTCTCTTTATAGTTGAGCCATGAAATCTTTGGGATAATGACTGTGCTTTATTCTTATTTATATAATATTTTAAATAATTATTAACTATTTTATATATAGGAAGTAAGTCTTATTGGCTTGTTTATCAAAATGAATGCATAGACAATTGTGTCTTACTAAAATTTAGATAAATGCTGTATATTGAGATGCTTAGAAGACAAATTCATTTCATTTCATTTCTGCTTTCTGTATAAGTAACGAGCTTTCGTTTAACAAGTTTGATATCAATATCTTTACTAGAAATTATCAACTATAGAAACATGTTAGATATCAGGGATGTAATTTCATACTATCTTTTTACACTCAGCCACAGTAATAGAGATTTCATTNATTTTAAGATATGGGCTTTTCTGTCTGTCTAAAAGACATTTTCTCCCATGCTGTCACCAACTCACATCTTTATTACTGCATTGTCCTTTTCTTTGTCTTTGACAAATGCATTTTTGCTCCAATTATATCCACCCAGACTGTAAAGATCATTTTTCAGTCCATCATTTTTTCTTGCTTTCTTGCTCTGCATCTCCCTCAGCTCCCTTTCTTTTAAAGCACCAAGGAAAACTTAGACACTAGTGCTGACACCTCACGTGGCATGTGAGATTGAGCCCTGAGCTCCGGTCTATCTGCCCGTGATGACAGCTCCATCACTCGCAGGAAAGCAGAGCTGCTCTCTCCCACTTTGCCATCTTGCTTAAATGGAGCACCTAATGCACGGATTCAGCTTCTTTGCTCTAAGTCATGTTAAGTTCTCATTTTTTGCTATGCCCAGAATAGATTTGGCAGGTTGGCTTGAGTCTGTTAGTAGCACTTGCAGTCACATTGATGAGTTTTGTGTTGCTTTGTTTTACTTTTCTGTGAATTTATTCTCTCTTTATTCTCTCTTATAGTTGAGCCATGAAATCTTTGGGATAATGACTGTGCTTTATTCTTATTTATATAATATTTTAAATAATTATTAACTATTTTATATATAGGAAGTAAGTCTTATTGGCTTGTTTATCAAAATGAATGCATAGACAATTGTGTCTTATTAAAATTTAGATAAATGCTGTATATTGAGATGCTTAGAAGACAAATTCATTTCATTTCATTTCTGCTTTCTGTATAAGTAACGAGCTTTCGTTTAACAAGTTTGATATCAATATCTTTACTAGAAATTATCAACTATAGAAACATGTTAGATATCAGGGATGTAATTTCATACTATCTTTTTACACTCAGCCACAGTAATAGAGATTTCATTAATCTTTTTTGATCGTTACATAGTTTATAATGTAAATTTTAAAATTTTACTTTTACTGCCTGAAAGTATAGGAGTGCTTACTTCACATTATATGAGGTGTAACTAATAAATCTGTTTTAATTTAGCTTCTTAGTATGTAATATGCCAAAAATTAGTTTCCATTGCTCCTGCAGTAGCAAAGAATGTTTTTCAATTAAAGAAAAAATTAAAAATTTATGTTTCTGAAAGGATTAGTTTTTTGAAGAGAGGAATGTTTGCCATCCTTCTCTCCAAGCTCTATGATTAGATAGTTTTATGGTTGTGGACCCTGTGCCCTCATTCTTCTGTGTATGGAAGCTAATAGGGTCTTTCCTGTGGATATACCAAAACCTGTAAAGAATTAAGGACTGTGAACATGGAAATCTTTCTAACTGTAAAGAGCCTGACTACTAACACTGCTGTGATTTTATTCCCTCCTGAGAGCACTTTTGGAAGATGTTCAGTGTATTGTCATGTGTTTCCAGAAACTAGAAGCTCTGCTCTTTTAGACTTTGAAAGTCATAGCTGGCAACCTAACATGAGATCACCTCTTCATCTCTGAGTACTGGTAGCAGACAGCTGGGATTCAACACTCTTGAATCATTTATGTTCAGAAGAGCCAATTTGCAATAATAAAATTGCTGACTTTATTTTTGCAAGTAGAGTTTAATGAACAGAGAATGATGTGAGTGGTGATAGTTCAACTGCTCTATATCAACCCAACTCAACTATGTCAAAAGCTTCTGCATATTTTGCTTGTTATGAATCTCTTGACTTGGTCTCCACTTGTGAATGTATTGTAAATTAAACACAACGGTGCAAAGATGTTTTAACATATAGTCCTAGAAGTACGGATTTTGTCCCACAGAAATTATTATTGCAAAATTTTAATATTGAACTGAAAATAACAGATAGACTGTAGATCATCCTTCTCTTAATACTGGTACTTGTCTAGTACTAGGAGGAGAACTTGCCCTTTGTCTGTAAAGCTACTGGAAGATTCTGACCATTTATATGGTACATTAAAAATGGCTTAAGAAGCATGAAAAAGGAAATCGAAATTGTCACACTACCCTTACTTATCTCTTTCTGTATGGCTTTCCATTTGATAGACATTATACTGTAAGCCTTTTTTTCCTGTGTTATACATTGTTTTCCCCTAAAGTTTGACTTCAAATTTGCAAAGCTGAGAATGAAAATATATTTTGAAATAACAACAAACAAACAAACCCCACTTTTGATTTATACCTTATATGGCTAGCAATGTGTGTATTTTCATTCCTAAATTCACCTATTTTTCTTTTTTTTTTGCTTGAGTTTCTAGGCCAAGAGCCTATGGGAATAATATATTACTCATGCCTGGCATGTTAAAAATAATATTTAATATATGGTAACGCAGATAATTTTGTAATATCTGATTTTGAAATCTACTCCTGTTTCTGTTGCCCTCCTCCTATTCAGCTCTCTCCCAGAAGTCCTCTTTCCTCCTCAAGATATTTGGAACAGTGGCACATAGTAAAATTACTAGCTATAGCACAATGATTTTGAATTACAAGTAGCTTAAATATATGTATTTGCTGCAAAAACTCAGAAGTTATTCAGAAGTGATATGATCTAATCTAATATTAACACATAAATCTCAGGAGTCAGTGAGACTGAGCCCTGCTCTCTCCCAAGCACTTGAGGAAGAACAGTAGTCCTTGAACACCTAATCACTGCAGCCATGACTTGTCTTGGGAAATCTATCCAGGGTTTTTTTGAACTGAAATAGGTTGGTCAAAACAGGAAGAAATTTTCAAAATCCCCGCTGAGGGAGGTTAGTTTCACAGGGCCAGCATACAGTATCAGTAGAGATTTTATTTGGAATTCAGCATGAAAAGTAGAGAACTGAAGCATTGCTGGTAAGAAACTGGACAAGGGTCTTCAGCTTTGGATATTGATAAAAAAATAAATAGAAGAAAAATTTTTAAATTTTTTTTAAAGAACTTAATATTTTATAACTATTTCTAACTGTAATCTTTCTTATGAGTGTTGAGATTTAGTGGCTTCACTAATTTTAGTAACTCACCTAGTTTAGTAACTCACTTAGTTTTAAGTGTAATTCCAATGCACATGGTTTTTAGGAAGTAATTTATCTCTCAGTAGTTTAACAAATCTGAAAATCAAGGTACTGGGAGATGAAAACAACTGCTTTTTCCCAGCAAAACAGTTGAGAGCATCTAAAAGGGAATGAGGTACTTCACTGTAAAAGCTGCAGTGGTGCTTTCTAGAGGAAATGTGTAAGATGTAAGGAGAGTACAGAGAATTGTTTTGAAGTAATGGCCAGCTGCTTTTTCTTGCAAGTACATGGGAAGCATGCTTGAAGAGCAAAGGTCTTAAGAACTTATGTCTCTCACCAGAACAGTTTGGAGACATGTATTGTCTCATTACACACAAGTGTCAGCTTGTAATACTTTCACATTTGCTCACTATTAAAAAAAAAAAAAAATCAAAAAGGGATGTAGTAATTTGTAGTCCTGAATAGTCTGTATTTTCTTCCATGTAAATGATCATGCCATTTGAAAAATTGCATCTCATCAGTTTTTTTTTCTACAGTTAGTTTCAAATTAAGTTGTTATTTGAATAATTTGCTTTTCTGATTGTCAGGGGGTGTGTTGCAATTTTAGATGTTGCATCAAATTAAAAAGTTCAGATGTAAGCACTGAAAGTGCAGATTTGTGCTTAGATTTCATGTGACATACTGCAATTCATTAACTTCTAACCCTTCTTTCGTACAGAACAAAGACTTCAACAGCAGATGTAGTGTATTTGACAACTGAGTTCATTATACCATATGACAGAGTTCTTACTCTAGGGTTTCTCTGTGTTCTTCAAAAAAACCCTGTGCAACTATATGGCAAAGTGAGCAGTTATTTCTATTTTCTAAATCAATTATGTGTGATATTAGTTAGTGCCTTCCTTATTTTTCACATGTTAATCTTTTAAGTAACAAAGATATCAACCAGCTGCATAGTTCAGAACAAATATTATATGAAGATATGATTCATGTTTCGGAGACCAGTTAGATTGAAAATGTGTTACATTATGTACTTTGGCTTAAGGTTTAGTGAAATAAAGTGAATCCTGTAACTCAGGTCTAAATTAGAAATAAAGTCACTTTAAATTACATTTGTAGTCAGTGGAAAGACATCTATGAATTAGTCACTTCTGATCTCACCCATATCCTGTGCAAATATTTGTGTCGCTGTATTATTTATGAAGGAATATGGCATTGACAGAAATTAGAATTCATCTGTTAAATCCTGCATTTAATGGTCTGAATATTAAATACTCTGTGAAGACTTCCTTGAGGATGTAAATGCCTTTTTGCAAGCCCAAATGTTGTTTCCTGATTGTTAGCAGAGATATTGCCAGTAAAGAGGAGGGATGGAAGCTCTGAAGCATCCAGGAGCAAATCTGGTGGAGACTGCTCAGTAGAGGGAAAGAGATATTGAACATAATTCCTCTAAAACCTGCTGTTGTGTGGAGAAGAACTGTAGGATATAGTGTTTATACAATTCACATTGCTTGGAAGGTCCCTTTACATTCTGTATGTTTTCCTGGAAAAAGTATCTGTTTCTTTAGCATGCATTCCTTTTTTGGACAGAGTTACCTGAGCCTTTGTGTGCAACCCTATTCTTATTATTTGAATATAAGGAATTTAGTGTTACAGATTTTAATACAATTTGGGCTTTTTTGTGGGAAGCACGACTTTGTGATTCTAATAGGAAAATAAATCCTGTTTACGAATGGATCTAGAATTAATTTTTATTTTACTTTTTAGTTATTCTGTAAAATGATGCTATGTGTTCTGTATATTTGTGCCAATAGTTGATCTAGTGTATTTTGTTGATTGAGTTTAAACCTTTCTATTACTACTCATTTTGCATAGTGATTAATTTGCAGAGCAACATAAAAAAAAGTATTACCAACATACCACTTTGTCCATGACTAGCTGCCAGTCTCTTCATAATCAGAGTTTCTGGAAGAAGGAAATATAAAGGATTAAAACCAATAGAGGACATGGAGATTTTCCTGGATATAGAACTTCAGAGATCTTTGCAGTAACAGTGGCAAAGCTATAATTTCTGTCTCGAACTCTGGGTACCATAAAAGCTCTAGGATCTCAGCTCTTCAATCTTGTGAAACTGACTACATAGAGTCTGCAAAGTTCTGCAGTTTACCAAAGTCTTTATTTCCTTTTGCTCCCTGAAAATTGTGTATTTTGAATGTGATTAGACTAATCCCATTAACCTTATAATGTAATTGGTCAGCTTTTCCTGTTTTCTCCAGGAATTAATTCTCAATTTTTTAATGGAAATTGCTTAGTGAGATTTGTGTTAGATTAAGTGCCTTTTTCTTTACTGTTTTTGTTAATGCTGATTTTAATTGCAGGAAAATGTTTAATATGGCTTTTTGTCTCTTATGCAGTTGTTTTTCTTGAAGGTTATCCTTGCAGAATTTACTGCCACCTAATAAATAGGGCCAGATGTAGCAACAAAAATGAATAGCAAATACAACTTTTAGAGTGAATGAGACTGGCCTGGACTGACTGTAGCATAATCATTGCTGTTTTAAAGGAGGTTTCTTTATGAGCAGTGTTACAGAAACCAGTGTTTGGATCCAAATATTCTGATGGGGTCATAAAGCATTCATGTATAAGATATTTAATGATGGATAACTTTTTCCTGAGATGAAGAGCAATACTTGGAGTTTCACACTTGCTT
The DNA here is from genome assembly GCA_013397245.1 of Thryothorus ludovicianus. Classification (NCBI taxonomy): domain Eukaryota; kingdom Metazoa; phylum Chordata; class Aves; order Passeriformes; family Certhiidae; genus Thryothorus; species Thryothorus ludovicianus. Next base: position 6,247 of record VZTB01015402.1, on the reverse strand, counting down.
GCCTGCATTAAAATACATGAAGAAAATAAATATCAGGTGAAATTAATTCTAGTGATTAAGAACTATTACCAATTTCAGACATAGTCACACAGAACCTTATTTCAATGATTATACAAATATACAGCCATGCTTTGACAAACGAAAGATTTAGCTGGTAATTACAGGGAAATAGTTTAGGTTCATTGAGACTTTAACATGAGTTTTTGTTTTTCTTTGATCCAAAGATTCTTTCTCTAGCTGTATGTGCTCTTCATATCTTCAGGAATACTGTGGTTTGGATTTTTCTACTGTGGATTTTACTGTGTAAGTACTTGAACACTACTTGGACATTGCAAGATCAGAAAATGGTTTTACTATGCTGCTTATAATGTGGATTGTATATTTTATTAGTAGTTGGGGTTTTTTTAAACAGACCTGTAATGTGGTCTTACAACTGATGGTACCCATGTGGGTTTTGTTTCTTCACATTATCAGAATATTGCACAGGGTGAAGATAGGTTTTTTAGAAAAAAAAACCCAAACCCAAACAAACTACCCAAAACTCCTGTACCATTTTTTTTATCTGTGATACAGGGGAAACACAGTTTTGTTACATTCAACTTCAGAAGACAGAGGTTGAAAAGCTTTAGCAAATCTATACTTTTCAGAAAGACACATATCATTATTGCACATTACTAATGTGCAAAGAGTACAATGAATTCAAATTTATGAAAATGTAACATTATCCTAGAATTCATAAATCTTTAGGTTAAAATTAAGTTGGTAGGAAACTTTTTTCTCCTCCAGCTCTTTAAAAGACAATTACATGTGAAGAGCAAAAATGCCTCTTTAGGGACAGAGGACTCTTGACAGTCTCTAACAGATCTGGCTTTTTTTTCAGTAAGTTTATATAAATAACTTCTGCTAAGTCTTTATGGCTTTGGCACAATTTTCTAATAACTTTTATGTTAAGTAGTTGTGATTACATCTAAAAATCACACTGTGCATATAATAATTGAAACAGGATTCTATTTTCCTTATTCTAGAAAAAGAACAAGGTTAGAAGTATTCACACAGAATGCAACAGGTGATGAATATTGCTGGGCTAATAACCCTTTGGGAAGGATGTAAGAATACAGATTGATTTTTGTGCTCTTATCCATAAAGATGTTTCTTGATAACCCTCTAGGTCTTTGGATGGCTTTGAGTGAACCAGAATAATAATTTGATTTTGGCTTCAGCTGAGTTATTTGACAAATTGAAATCACCATTTTTAGTAACTGCTGCTGTTGAAGAGTTAAATTGATCACAGAGCCAAAAAAGACAAAAAGGCATACATCTTGAATATTTTGAGTAGGCTCTCAGGGATCCAGAGGCATGCTGCTGCTCCATAAATACAATCATACCTCTTTTCAAAGCATATTCACTTGGGCACATTTAGAATTAATTGAATGTAAGTTCAGTAAATAGACTTCAAAAAAAATTGTTTTGCAAATATACAGAGCAATTCAAATATAATTTGCAGAGCATTTTACCACGATGCAAAGGTTTTAGTCTTTCTGTTTTATAGTTAGGACTTAGACATATCATTGTTAATATGGCATAAAGTCCTGACAGAAAATCCTATGGAGAAGCTGAGCTGAGGTTTTTTGCATCCATATTGTGGTGTTTTTAAAAAGTGCTATTTCATTCTGGACATGCTGTTCTTAGCCAATGTTAAGTAAGTACCAAAATCAGAGAAGGCTTTGTACCAATAGAAAATAAAATTACCACCAGAAATTTTCAGTCTGGCAAAATCTCAAAGATGTTGAATCTCCCTTTATGTTAAAAAACCAAGCAAACAAAGGAAGATGCCCCAACAAGCCCAGCCAAAACCATCCAAACCAGAAGAGGCTGTCTGTGCTACTGGGTAAAAAACCCACAACTGTGCTTTTTAATGGGTTCATTTATATACATTCCAACTATGATTTGTGCATTGGAACAGCACATAATGTGTAACTTTACATGATGTTTGAATTTTCACCTGACAGAATAGTACACTTCTGGGAACTGGAGGCAATTTTTGATTCTTCTAAATTCCACTGGATGTTCTTGTCAGTCCAGATTTCATTTTTGCTACATTACAGTCATGCAGTATCTTGAATAGTTTCATCATAATTACTTCTTTCTCAGAGGAAACATTGAGTTCATCTTAATTGCAGAATTATCATATTTTAACTTCAGTAAAGTTGCCTGTCTTAACAATTTGAGCCTTAGGATAAAAATATCTACATAACAGGGGATATTTGCTGTAGAAAAGCAATGCCAGACTGTCAAGTGTGTCAACAAATTATACTGAAGCTAATTCAGCTAAAATTGCCGTGGTAAAGATCAACAGAATTCAGAAAGTTGACCAAAATAAAATGACTAATGCTAAAAGCATAAAATTGGAAGTTAGTTTAACATTTTTTTATATAATGCCCATTTCTACAATCTTAATGGGGAGAGAATTGGAAAGAGAATAGATATAGATTTTATTTTCAGAAAGATAAAAATATCTAAAAATATTTTAAGAAATTAAATTAGTATCTCAAAATTGAAAAAATATTCTGGTTTATTTCAGAGCAACTAAAGTCCAGGTATTCAGCAAAAGAAACTCGGTACCCAAAATTATACTCCAGTGGAGTGATTGAACTTATTTAAAGATTTGATCCAAGAAATTAGAAATTAAAATGTGAAATTTTGATTGGAGGTTGCAGGTGATCAATAAGACAGTATTTCTAAAGTGGTTTCCAAATCTGGCTTTTCAGATCAAATCTTATCAGTAAACCAGGGAGTTTTCTGCTGTTTGGGTTCTCAAGAATTTTGTCCAAATTATTTGGTTATATTTGGCAAATAGAATTGCTGAAGATGCATTATAAGAAACCGTAGAAAAATCCAAACCACAGTATTCCTGAAGATATGAAGAGCACATACAGCTAGAGAAGGAATCTTTGGATCAAAGAAAAATAAAAACTCATGTTAAAATCTCAATGCACCTAAACTATTCCCCTGTAATTAACAGCTAAATCTTTCATTTGTCAAAGCATGGCTGTATATTTGTATAATCATTGAAATAGGGTTCTGTGTGACTATGTCTTAATGACTAGAATTAATTTCACCTGATATTTAGACTATATATTTTAATGCACACAAGCAACTGTTGTTTCTTCTTGACATGTAGTTCATCTTCTGCTCTGGCTCTGACCGTAATGAAGTCTCCCATCATAAAGTAGTGTGATAACAGCATAAATAGAATGTAGTAACAGCATGATTTAACTGCATGAATCAGCAGTGGACTGTTGTGGCTTTCCAAATCTGTACTGCAACTTTGCTATCTCAACACAGTGTTAGAAAATAAATGAGGTAGCTTTAGGCTTTGAATGGATCCAGTCACCATAAGTAGTCTGACTTTGTGCTTTGCTGGGGCTGCAAGGATGCTATTTCATGCTTCAGTCCTGTTTCAGTCTTGCTGAGTGTGTTTTCATTTCCCTTGTGGCAGCATGATCACTCCCCAATAGGCAATACAATCTAGGTCATGACTGTGAAACTGCGATGAAATAATATGCCATTTTATTACCTTTATTTATGTTTACTTTTCGAAAAGAAATTAAAATTATTTTGGATATTTTTTGCTATTTGGATAGTTTTGGATATATATTTTTGCCTCCATGTAGATTTTGAATACTCAATCAATTTTTGTTAGCATACCTGCATGAGTATCAGAACTCTTTCTATTGATGGGCTTGTTCACTTTACCAATAGACTATCCAAAGCTTTTCCTAATTTTCAGGAAGACTGTAATAGGGAAACTCCAACATTTCAGAGGATAATACTGTAATGAGACGGGTTTTCCAGTAACCACAGTGTGTCCAGCTAATAATAGGAATGAGTTATTGTCTGCAAAATGAGCTTTATGTTCCTTTTCCTTTATGGATTTTAATAGAAACCTTGTAACATGTAAGTGCTTCCTGTATGCAGGCAATTTTTGTTTATCTCAGAAGAAACTGTGGGAAGAAAATACTATGTTCAGGAAGATAATAAAGATATAATTTTGATTACAAGTATTAAATTCTATCATCTTATTATCTCTCTAATAATTACTATGGGAGTCAGTATTTGGCATTTCCACTAATAAAATAGCTGATAATATAAATCTGCAGACACAGATTTGCCATTTTGCCAAAGTGAGGAGAATAGAGCAGTTACATAAACAAATCTTGAATCACTTGTTCTGTTGTTCAGAGGAGCCGTATTTTGATATAGTCAAATGAAAAACATTTGGAAATAAAGGAAAATTGGAATAGGTCATACCTCTGGGGTGTGAGACTGTACCCTGTGATGTGTGGATCCAAAAGAGATCTGTGGGGTGGGCAATGCCTACATGTCTCCTAAAGTGCTCCCAGAATGATGCTGTGGCACGTAGGAGTGATTGGATCCTTGAATTAATGAACATAAGAACTTGTTTTGCCTTTTGGTGCTTTTCTTTCTTTGTCAATATAGCATCCAGTTCTGATGTCTTAGGTCAAAGACATAGAGAGGGCATAGAAAGCATGACTGAAGTATTCGACATACTTAATTTGTCAAAAAGAAAACCAATAGGTGAATTGATTAATTTATGAGAAATTTGATGTGGAAAAAAACCCAAGACATTTACTAATAATGAATTTCTATAGCTCTTAAAGATTTCATATTTATGTTTTTCCTGAAATTAAAAAAAAAACCCTAACCATATGTTTAGGTTTAGTTCCTATTATCCACACTGGAGGTCAGAGCAGGATAAGTAATGATCTTCTTTGGCTGTATCATCTATGATGCTAGAAACCACCCCAAATTTATGTTGTGTACCTGTCAAGTAATATTTCCACCAACATACATGGTTGCTATCATATATAGGTACAAAAAGCATCTGAAGCACTCACAGTTGTTGAAACAGATAATTAGTGGCCTTGGAGTATAATTTTGAAACGTCAATCACCATTTCTAAAACATGTATAATGTTTTTTGTTTACAAATACCTTCTAAACATTTTGCAATCTAGCAATTTTTAGTTATCTTTACTGAGAGCACACAGTGTTCGAACCACATTGCAATTGTAAGTATGTCTAAAATTGTGATTCTCTGTAAAGCCTAGTTGCAGAGGAAAAGCACTATTTTGTTTAAAAAAAGATTCAATGGTTGGTGAGTAATCACTGTTTCTTTCCTTATGGTTTTTTAATTTTTGTCACTGTATCCAATAACATTATTGAACTCTAGAAGCAAGTTGATTTTATTCTGCCTCTAAATTGTGTCCTTCCTTGTCCTGGAAGGCTATATGAAGTAAAAAGAAATATATTTATGTTTTCTGTTCAGACCTCTATTCCTCTAAGGGTGCTGGGACTAAACTCCTTAGGGATTGAGCAGTGTGGTTTAGAGTCTGATACAGAACTGGGGTCCCCTTCACCTGCACATGTTGGCAAGAGTTGTGTTTGGTGTAATTCCTGCTATAGGAAAGGGAAGATGTGATGCTAGGTGTATAATCTGAAGGGATTTCCAGTAAACCTTGCTTTATGGCTTCCACTTCAAAGTGCTGCTGTTACTGTCCAAGTTTTAAATCAAATCTTCCACACAATAAAAATCTGATTTTACTGCCCTGTAAGTTTCTAGAAAAAGCACTTTCTGATTCCTGTAAGATATATTTCTCTCACCAACCAATGTTTTTATTTATTTTCAGTAAATACCACAAAGAGATCTCTGCATTTTCTCCATTTCAATATAAAAAGGATTTTTCTTGAACAAAGGAAGAACTTCTGTTCATCCTGAGCAATTTAAGCGACCTGCTAAACTAAATGCACTGGCAGGACTTCCATTTAGTTAGTAATTCACAGCTGTCACTGGAGACATCTCTCTACAAAGAAAACTGTTTTCTTTCCATGTTTATTTGTTCAGCAGAACCTGCTGCATAACAATGTCAATTATTGGCCTTATCAGTGTGTAACCCTGGAGAAGACTAAAATCACAGGAGCCTGTACACTTGACAACCAAACTCAATCAAAACTACTGATAAGAGAACAAAGAGAAACCAGTGGCTTTTGGGTATGAGCTTAGTAATAGGATGAAGTGACATATGCCTTTCTTTGAGACAAGAAATTGGAGGAGGATTAATTTTCTTTCTTTCAATTTTCTGTTCTCTCCTATGGTTTCCTAAATGCTAGTGCATGTAGATTTTGTTGTCTTACAACAAAATTGTCTCTTTGCAACTACAAGACAG
>VZTB01015389.1:5375-26450 GCA_013397245.1 Thryothorus ludovicianus | reverse complement strand
CCGGCACCCGCGGGGCCCGGCTGTTCGCCGCCGTGACCGCGCTGGTCGAGCTGGCCCGGCTGCCGGCCCTGGGCGCCCCGCTGCTCGCCCGGCACCTCCGGCTGCTCCTCTCCGGGCTCTGCGGGCTGGGACACGGCCCCGCCGCCCTCTGCCAGGTCCGTGCGACACTCGCAGCCCGTGTCCCCGCTCCCCGGTGGTGGGGTGGGTGTCCGGCCGAGCCTCAGCCCGCTCTTCAGGCGGTCCCTGTTGTGTCCTGCCCGCCGTGCTCCGTGTGAGAATAAGAACAGGAGGCACGGAGCCCGGCGAGGGGCTGCAGGGCACGGGCACACCGTCGGGACCGGGGCTTTAGTGCCCAGCCAAGCTGTGCTCAGCAGCCCTGGTATGTTTCGTTCCAGGGTGTTTCGGAAGCCGAGCGAGCGCAGTGCCGGGAAGCCCTGAGGGATATCCTGGACCGTGTTTACCAGCCGCTGGCGGTGCAGGAGCTGCTCGTCCTGCAGGGACAGCCCAAGCAGGTACCCGGGGCCGTCAGGGTCTGTGCCCCGGTGGTTCCCACGCTCCTAGGGTGCTGCTCTTCTGAAATTGTTCTTACACCTTAAAAGCCAGTCCTGGAGCGCTGACGGGGCTGCTGAGTGTGTGTCGTTCTAGCTCTGCTGTGCAGGAGCCGAGTGTGGGTGTGTCAGGGACTGTCATCACTGCACGTGCCACTTTGGCTTGGCACCCAAATCCGCGGTGCCCGGCCAAGCACAGCCTCTGCTCCTCCAAACCTCACCCTTCCCACTCGGGCGATGATACAGGGCACCTGCTGCTCCTGGGAGCTGTCCCAAAGCTGCCTGGGGAGGAGGAGATGGGGAATCTCTTAAGTGTTGTTTTAGGAAATATCCCCATGGGATAATGCTCTCAATAGAATCATAGAATCCCAGAATGGCTTGGGATGAAAGGGAACTCAAAGTTCATCTCATTCCACCCTTTATCACAGGCAGGGACTTTCCACTATCCCAGGTTGCTCCCAACCCTGTCCAACCTAGCCTTGGACACTTCCAGAGATGGAATAGCATGCTAAGCACCTGAGACCTGACCTCTCTCATTAATTCCTGATCTGCTTTATGCCACTGGGTGAAGCAGCAATTCAAAGCCTGTGTCCTGTGCTCTCTGTCAGAGCACGGGTTGTTTGCCCAGAGGTGGGGTTGGCACAGGTGTGTGCAAATACACTCCTTTGCTCCTTTGCTCCCTTCCAGAGGTCTCCGGGTGCCAGGGCAGCTCCGGCCTGGCTGCGGCGGCTCTGCGGGCGCCTGCTCTCCGAGAGGCTGCTGAGGCCCGGCGGGGTGCAGGCCGTGGTTCGGGGTGTCTTGGAGGGCACAGATGGTGAGTGGGGGGCTCTGGGTCCCAGCACTGCAGATTCAGAGGTGTCTTGAGACAGTTCATCCCATGTTCAGCCCAGAAGGGCAGAGCCACAAGAGCTGGATGTGGGAACTGGCTTGTGCCGGGCTGAGGTGATGTGGTGACAGACTTTGCTTCTGACTGTGCTGAGCTCCCAAACTGCTCTAATTTGGGATACACATATATTTGAGGGACACATTGAAAGGCTCCAAGCCCATTTATCCCGTTTGTGCCTCGATGGGGTCACACCTCGTGTGCATCCAGAGTGGGATCAGTCCGGGGGAATGCCCTGTCCCAAAGCAAGTATGGTGGGAGCTGTGCTGAGCACTGGGCTGTGAGAGCTGTAGGGACAGTGAGACCCATCCCATCCCCTGCTCTCCATGTCCACACAGGGAGGGAAGCTGTTGCTCTCCACAAGCTGAATCCCAGAGTTTTTAGTGCCAAAATCTCATCCAGCCAACTCCAATCATCCAAGCACAACCTCTCCTCACCTTTTGCCTCACCCACCTGGCTGTAGGACTTGTTTTCCATTATCAGAGCTCTTGCACAGCAATTTTCCCCTTTCTATCTTTTAAGTTCAGGTGTCTCCTGAAAGATGCTTGGTTTAGCAAGAGCAATAAAAGCTCAAAATCCAATTTTTGGCTAGAAACACCTGACTTCAGCCAGAGCTGGCCATGGGTCAGAGCTGACCTGGGATTTCTGCTGCTGTTGTAGGTTGTGCTAGTGCTGAAGCAGCAGCTCTGGACTGGAAGAAGTGTGATGCAGTTGGGAAGATCCTGGCTGCCTGCCCACAGCAGTGCCTGTCCCTCGAGGACTACTACAGACAGGTGTGCCCCCAGGTAAGTCCCTCATCCCCTCTGCTGGGGAATGCAGAGCCAGCTCCCAGCTTGGAGAGTGCTGGGGCTGTTCCTTTTCCTTGAGTGTGGTCTGGCACAAGTCAGCACAACGTGGACATTTTTTTCTGGCAGTAGGACATTTCCACTCTTGAATTTTCCATGTTTTGTTGAAATGCTGGATGATGTTGTGTGATCACATAACGTACTTGGCACTGTGCTACACAGAGCTCTGTGTGTAGCTCTTGCTTGCAGCCTTTGGCTCTGGGAGTGGTGCAGGCTCCTGGTTTGAGCCCAGAAAGGTATCCTGTGTGCCTGGGAAGGACGCTGGCTCTTCCACACATGGAATGTCGTGCCAGCTGCCCAGCAAAGCAGCACAAGGGTGGCTCCTTGGTTCCTGTAAGGCGCCAGGCTGCCCCCTCTGAGGGGGTGCTGATCCTTGTTTCTTTTTCCTTGCAGATTCTGGAGTTGCTGCACATCCAGGACAAAGTGGCAGCACGGCAGTTCCAGCGTGTGGCCACCACCACACTGCTCACCATGGCCAGGGAGCAGCCCCAGCTGGCAGAGAGGCACCTGCTCCAGCCCCTGCTGGCACCTCTGCACCGCTGCTCTGAGGCCACGGGTACCTGCACTGGGGAAGGGTCTGGTTTCACTCCCCACTGGTTTTTGTCATTCCATCTGAATTTTCTCAGGCTGGCAGCCAGGTTGTGGAGTGTGGGGGCCCAGCTCTCTGTGCTGACCCTGTCAGTTTGTCAGGGTACACTTTATTTACTCCTGCTTGAGTCCAGTTACTATAGCGTGGGAGTTTGGCTCTCCCCCTTGCTCCTTGGGAACTTCTCCCAGTCTGACATCCTTGTTCTGAACTTCCAGACGGAAGCCATTGGTTCCCCACACTGACCAGCAGCTCTCTGGGGAATCATCCATCGTGGAGCTGTGGTCTGCCTTGATTTCTGTGTGTCCTTGAGGGTTTACAGCACTGCAGCACAATTAGTACAGCTAATGAGGGCTGGTCTGTTCCCATGGGGAGGGAAGGGAGCTTTTGGGTGCAGGGAATGGTGGGCAGTTCTGCTGCTGGAGGCTCCAGGCTGTTTTGGGGGGGCTCATGTCTCTGCCCTTTGCTTTCAGAGCTGGCACTGGAGGATTTGAAAGCAGGGGTTGTGCTGGTGCCAGAGGCAGAGCTGGGCAGCTGTGTGGAAGATGTGCTCAAGGTACCGTGTCTGCTTTGGGTGAGAAAAAGCTGGTTTGAGATCTGGTGAGCAGTTCAGTGTGTGTTGGGCTGCTCAAACCCAGTGTCTCCTGCAGTGTTGTCTGATCTTCATCTGCAGGAGTACCCCAACCTCCACATGGGCTGTGCCAGGACCTCACCACCCTCACAGGGAAGGATTCCTTCCAGTATCCCATTTAACCCACCCTCTTGCAGTTGGAAGTTATTGCTCCTTGTCCTGTCGCTTCAGGCCTTTTGTCCAAAGTCCCTCTCTAGCCCCTTTAGACACTGTAAGGAACTCTAAGCTTTCCTTGGAGCACAGATCTTGGTTCTGGCATTTGGGGGATTGGTGAGGTCCATCCTTGTGCTTCCTGTGAAGGTTGAGGGCTTTTTGTGGAGGTCTCTGCTGTGACACTTCCCCTCAAACTCCATTTCCTACCATTCCCACCAGTAACCCCAGTGCCACGATGCAGGCTCCAGCAGCTTCCTGCTGCATGTTCCAACCCAGAAGGACATCTCCAGTCCAGGAATTCAGATTTCAGAAGCTGGTGACTTGCTTCCTGGCATGCCCTGAGGCAGGCTAAGCTCTTAAATGCTGGGATTGTTGCCTATTTTCCCAGTAATGATCTGTTGTAACTGGCTGGCAGGCAGAGACCGGTCTGGAGGGCTGCTCCCTCCCAGAGCAGAGCTGGGGGGGTTGGGGTGGGTCTCTCCTTAATGGCAGAGCTCTGGGGGCCTGACAGCAGCCAGATTAGTGAGGAGACCCCAGGTTTAGGGGGAGTTTCTCGCTTAGCAAGTGTCATTTGATGCTTAGTGAGAAACCATCCTTGGGGCTTCCTTGGGAGGCTTTGTGTACATAAGGGTCTGGGGAGGAGGGATGGCTCCGCGGGGATTAGCACAGGGAGTCTGTGTGCATCAGTGGAGCAGGGCAGGGCCCCATGGGGACCATTTCTCAGCCTCTTGGGAGGGTGCTGGATGAGCTGGATGAGAGGAGCAGGGCTCTGCAATCACCCCTGAACCCCTACAACTCCCCCCAGAGCCTCTACAACATCCCCAGAGCCCCTGTAATACCCCCTGAGCACCAACAACATTCCCAGAGCCTCTGCAGTCCCCCCAGAGCCTGAGCAGCCCAATGCCTCAGCTCAGCACCCACATAGCCCAGCTGCCCTCTGTTTGAGAGTTACAGTAATTCAATGAAAATTTGCTCATTCCAGGGTGCCTGTTGCATCCCCAGGTAAGGCAGGACCTTACTCCTAAGCAGTAGACTTCCCAAATAGCTGGCTGCAACCTTCCTGTAGCTTGCAGCTCTGCTGTGGTTAAGCAAATTCTTGGAGAATGATGGTGCTGAAGGCAGGTTTTAATAGGGAATGTGGCATAATCAGGGAAGACAGCCTCCAGACTGAAGGAAGAGGCTGAGAGCCCTCCACCATCCTCCCTGGTTGCTGCCCTGTGCACAGGCGTGTTCCTGAGCTCCCCTCTGCCCCACGCAGGTGTTTGACTCCCCTCCCTGTGCCCTTCTCTCTGTAGGTGTATGTGGTGGGGAATGACAGTTCGAGCCTGCTGCTGGGATCCTTGCAGTCAGTCCTGGGAGTGGTTTTTTCCCTCTATTCCTTCGCCAAGCAGAATGTGTCATACTTACGGTAAGGGAGGATTTGTACTCAGCTTCTGCTGGGGTTTCATCTGCTGGCCTCTGCCCACCTCCAGCAGCCACGCTCAGGGCACAGGCAGGAGCAGAGATCCATCTTCTCATCCCAAAGCACTCTCCTTCCAAGCAGGCAGTAACCACAGGCAGGGCACACGGCCTCACTGGCAGCCTGTGCCTGAGGAAGCCTTTCTCAATTTAATTTTTGTCTTCCCCGAAGCCAGAATGTTCTGTGTAGAAGTGAGCATACCCTTGGGGGCACAGGGTATCTCTGCCTAGAGTAGGGATTGTGCTTGTTCATGGGTGGAGATAGTGATGCTGGAAACTGGATGGAGGGATCTACAAATAGCATAAAAAACTGGAAAAACAGTTTAAGCACTGCCTCTTGGAAGGACAGGATCGTTCTCCAATCTGGGACCACACTGCTCTGGTACAATCAGGACCTGCCTCATGTCAGCTGGTCCCCCACACCATGAATGGTGTACAGTGGGAAGCACCAGATGTGCCAGTGGTGGCAGGGACAGGGGTGACCAGGTGCTGGCTGTCCTCTCCTTTTCCTTGCTCCCCCCAGGCTTTCCCTGGTAGAAACATTCCTGGGGTTGCACAGTGCTCTGGTGATCCTGGCGTGTGGAGGCTTTCCCTAAAAGGTGTAGACACGGCCTCTGCTGTTACTAAAGGCCTCGTTAATCACTTCAAAGAGCAGTGAGTGCCGTGACAAGTTGGTGGAACGTGCCAAGCTCACGCTGCTGCTGGGCCAGCAGTCGCTGCTTCCTTTGCTAAGGAATTTGGCAGGGATGACTGAGCCCACAGCTGCCTGGAAGCATTCGGGTTTCCAGACCCCAGGCACAGCCCAGCGTGGCTGCTTCACCTCATTAACCTGCTTTTTTCCTTGGCAGGGCTCCCCACGCCACCTCAGTGCTCCCACCTCCTTCCTCATCTCCCTTGGCACTGCCACCAGCCCTCGTCACCTCGGCGTGAGGCACAGGCAGGGCGTGCCGGGAGTGTTCACAGTGCTTCCTTGCCAGCCTGAAGTGTGGAGGAACCCAAATCCTTCCATCTGGGAACGCCAGAAGGGCAGGATGTGCTGCTGATCCCCTTAGAAACAGGCATAAATGCTTTCAGCTGCCAGAGCCAGGAGCTGGAGCATCCCAAGGAGAGGCTGTGGCTGCTCCGGAGCACTCCAGTCACATCCCTCATCCCAAAAGGCTTGCAGGGAAGGTGCAGTGGGCAGAGCAGTGTCACCTTTCTGGCTCCTTTCTCCTTGACAGCTCCCCGTGCCAGGACATCCTGCTGTGGTTCCTGGAGAAGGCGGAGCGGGAGCAGTCCCTGGCTGTGCTGGAAGGCCTGGCTGGGCTGAGCAGCCAGGTGCCCACTCTTCACCCACAGTGCCAGCTCCGTGTCGGCAGTGAGGGTGGTGCTGCCGTCGTCGTGGAGGAAACCATCAGGTGAGTGCTGTGGGACAGTCCCCTGGGTCAGTTGGCACCCAGGGCTTTCCAGGGAAGCCTGGCAGAGAGCCCGGGCAAGCAGGGAGCTGCCAGTGCCATCCCACAGGGTCTCATCCCCTCAAGCTCAGGCAGGTGATGCTTCCACACAGCCCACAGAGCCAGCAGAGCCCTGAGGCTCCCTGGTCATGGTGCAGAGCTCTGACTTCCAGCCCCAAAAAGCATCACGCTGCACCTGAGCATTGGTGGGCACTCCTTGCCTGCTCTTCCTGACTCCTGAGCCCTGCTTGTGCAGTGTCTGGGAATGGGGTGTGCATTTCCAATCTCAACACCCCCCAAACTCAGCTTCCAGCCTCCAGCCCAAGCCTGTCTGGTGTCACAGTGGGCAGAGTCCCTCGGGCACAGGTGGCACAGGCACAGCACAGGCTGTGGCGGTGCCAGCGTCGCGGCGCTCCTCTGGCGTGGGCAGATGGTGTCTAAGTAGAGGCAGAGCTGGCCATGCTGGGAATTAACTGCAGCCTTTAGCCTCCAGCCATGCTGGCCAGGATGTCCAGCAGCAGGAGGCTGGGTTTCAGGAGAGGGGCTGTGAGCTGGCAGGAGGGCCCAGGGCAGCACTGTGGGGCAGGCAGAGGCACAGCTGTGCCCAGAGGTGTGCTGGGAGCACCTGCAGCAAAATCCCCACAAATAGGTTTGGTTTGGCTTCTTTTCAAGTTGTTCCTGACCTGAGTTAGAATTACAGGCTGGTTTGGGTTTGGAAAGATTTTAAAGCTCATCTTGTTCCACCCAAGACACCTTCTACTATCCCGGGTTGCTCCAAGTCCTGTCCCGCCTGGCCTGGGGCAATTCCAAGGATGGGGCAGCCACAGTTGCTCTGGGCACCCTGTGCCAGGGCCTGCCCACCCTCACAGTGAAGAATTCTGTCAGTGGGAAGCCATTCCCCCTTGTCCTGTCACTCCACACCCTTGTTCAAAGTCCCTCTCCAGCCTTTTTATAAAGAATTAGAAGCAGCTCTGCCTTGCTGAAACTGGGACTACTTTAAACTTGTTCCGTGTTGGCCCTGGCTCTGCCCATGCCCCTACTGCCACAGCTCTGACCACTGCCTGCCTAACTTAGCCAGCACTAATCCTGTTATTTGTGGGCTGGGTGAAATGTATGTTTTGGGCTCATGGTTTCTGTTAATGTGTGCAGGTTAGTTAATAAGCAGAGCCCAAATGACCTGGGCAATGTTTGGCTCAGCTGCCTCCAGGCTCTGCTGGGAAGTGCTGGGAAGGAAGACTTCCAGAGAAATGCAGACTGGGATTTCACCATGCCCTAGAGTGGGGATCAGGGGTTTCTGGGTGTGCTTGTGTTGGTGACACAGTGACCTGTTCCAGTGATGAAGATGAGGCCCTGTACCAGAAGATCTCCTCGGAGCAGTGCCGTGTGGAGAGCTTGGTGGAGCTCCTGTCCCACTGCCAGAAGAGTGGTCTGGCTGGAGACTTCTTCATCCACTGCCTGAAGGTGAAGGCAGCCGGTCCCTGGGTGGGGCATACCTGCAGGAAAGGGTTCCCTGGACCAGCAGAAGGCAAAAGAGGGATCATTCCCTGGGGAATGGCATGTGCTGGAGCAGCCCTGAGTGCTGGGTGGGAAGCCAAGGAGTGGGATAGCCAAGCCCTATCCCTGAAAGGGTTAACCCTCATCCTTCCCCTGGGCTGTTTTAACAACAGGAGCATGTCTGAAGTGTGTTGGAGGCTGGGAATAATCCCTCTTGCTTCCTTGGCTGTAGAAGAGGGGCCCCATACCTGCTTCCTTTGATCTCACTTGGAGCCCCCCAGAGTTCCCTCCAGGCCTGGGCTGGACTGGGATCCTGTGCCCCAGCCCATAGTCACAGGAGGGGATAGGGGTGGGAGCTGTGGACAGCTCTCAGAAACCTCCATGCAGCACTGGAGGGTGGTTGTGGTGTGAGGAGTCATCGGGTACTCCTGGCACTGGCTCCCGGTGTTTAACCCCTGCCTCCCCGTGCCCTGCGCTCCCTTCCCGGCAGGAGCTGACTCAGGTGGCTGCGGAGGATGAGGCAGCTCCAAACCCAGCTGTGGAGCCTGGAGGGAGTTTGCTGGAGCAGGAGCAGTACCAGGCCAGGCAGGGGAGGAAGCTGCTGGTCCTGCAGCTCGTGGCCGCGCTGTGCGAGGGCGTCTCCGACACCGTCTTCACTGACATCGTGCAGGTTGGTCCTGGCAAAGCCCGGGGGGATCAGCTGAACCCTTCCAGGGACAAAGGCTGAAGGATTTGGGATTGCTCAGCCTGGGGAAGAGAAGGGTCCAGAGTGACCTTTAGAGGGACTTCCACCGCGTAAAGGAGCTCCAGAAGAGCTGGAGAAGGACCTTGTACAAGGGCCTGGAGTGACAGGACAGAGGAGAATGGCTTCCCACTGGCAGAAGGCAGGGTTAGAAGGGATATAGGAAGAAATTCTTCCCTGTGAGGGTGGTAAGGCCCTGGCACAGATTTTCCAGAGCAGCTGTGGCTGTGCCATCCCTGGAAGTGCCCAAGGCCAGGTTGGATGGGAGAAACTTGGTTGGCATAACTTTGCTCCTACATTCATAAATGAGCAGTGCCAAATTTATTAAATATTGTAATTTCAGAGGCCATTGGGGCCCCTTGACCCTGGTCCCAGAAAGGATTTTTTAAAACCTTTCTCCCTGAGCCCACCCTGGCTGGGATCAGCTTTGCCAGTTGGGAAGGCAGCTGGGCACAGAGAGCAGCGTGGCATTCCCTTGTGGACCCCCTGCAGATCCCCTGCAGATTTGGCATCTTTTAACTTCCTCATCCTGTTCTTTATTGCTGCTTTTCCCCCAGTGCCCCAGCCATGCCAGCTCCCCGTGCTGCCGTGGGCAGGGGCGGTCACGGCTCAGGCAGGTTTCCTCAGGTTTCCTTTGGGACAAAGGAGCCTTTGTGTGCTCAGCAGCAGAGGGGACACAGCCAGCGGCGCTTTGTCCCCACCTGCCTCCCCATCACACCCACCCGGAGAGTCAGGCTGGGAAATGGGGAAGGGTTCTGCCAGGTTTCAGGGTCCATCCGGGAGTCTAGGATAAAAACCCACCACCAAAGAAATCCAGACAAAAAAATCCATTATGCTCCTGCCTGGGGTTGTGTTTCAGGGAGGCCCCGGGCTGGGACAGGGACAGGCTTTGAGCAGGTTCTGTGCTGTGGGGTTCCCTGGGGCATTTGGGGGGCCCTAATGGGGTGGGAGTAAATGGGATCCATCCTTCCAAAGCAGGAGCCCAGGAGCAGCAGCCACTGTGGCCCTCCCACAACTACACATTTATTTTATTTACATATTCTTCTCCATAACCAAGGTCAACTTGATTTCCTCACTGCACCAAGGATTCTCTCCTCCTGCCTGAGACACAACTGTGCCCCAGTGTTTTATCTTTCAGTTTTTTCCCTCACACTTTAAAATGTTGGGGTTTTTTCCTAGATTATTTTTTTAAGTTTTAATTTTTCTCAGTTGCAATCTATTTATTCACAATTTTCCTTTTTTTAATATTAACTGTAACTTCAACCCCTCCAGCTTGTGTGTCACTGTGTTGTGAGAGCAAGCATTCAATTTTTTTTACTTACTTGCTGTTTGATGGAATTTCTTCTCTGGAATAATTATCCCAGCAGGTAGTTGAGGCTTTTATGCAGCCTTTTCCAAAGCCTTTTTCTACAGCCTCCCTCCTTGCTTAAGGGATGTGCTTAAGGAATCTGGCAGCTGAGGAGGAAATGTTGCCTGCACCCAGTGCTCTGGGGGTGGAAGTTTGGAATTTGATGCAAAAGGACCTTGTTGCCCTCATACTTTGTTTTGTGGAATAGGAACACAATAGTTCCTCCTCTTTTGCAACACCTGTTAGGTAGGAATGACCCTGATCCAAACCCTTCCCAGGCTTGTCTGGGAGAAGATAAGGCATGGAAAACATCAACTCCCTGATTTCAAGATCTGGTAGGAAGGCAGGAAGGCTGTGGGATCAAAGGTGTTGATGCCAAGTGTGGAGAAGGCCAGTGCCAACCAGGCAGGATCGTTACATATGGAATAAAAATATTGTGGGAAAAATCACAAAGTAAGTGAGAACACAGGAAGTGGCCCAGCTGGAGAGTCAGCTGTGCAGGATAAGGGGGAGGCTGGTATGGAGGATTGTGGACAGGGGCTGGAGCTCCTTGGCTCTGGAATTTCCAAGCTTTTACCTAGGGCAATTCCATACAGACCCACCCTGAGCTTCCCTTTGGGACTGTCCCAGTTGCCTTCCCAGTTTCCATCCCATGGTGGAGCCAGGCAGGAGGCAGAGATGGAGCTGAGATCCCTCTGTTCCTCCAGCCCCACGGGGGTTTCTGCAGCTGAGAGACCCCACCAGTTTAACCAGCACCTTGTCCCAGTTGTGGGCGTGACTTGGCTGAGCCCACACTGGGATTTGGGGTAGCGGCAACAGGAGGAAAACAGGAAGGGTTTCACAGAACTACAGAATCACAGAATATTCTGAATTAGAAGGGACCCTCAGGGATCATTGAGTCCAACCCCTGGCCCTGCACAGACACCCCAACAATCCCTCCCTGTCATCCCTGAGAACGTTGGATTTGTGTGGAATTGTGCTGGAGAGCTGCTTTGGATGGCCAGACTCAGCTGGGCACAGGGGCGGCGGGAGCTGCAGGGGAGGTGCCCTGGGGTGCCCAGCAGCTCCTGAGGGCTGTTCCCTTGGCAGGTGCAGGAGTTCCTGGCGGCCGTGCTGCACCGGGCCTGTGCCCACCCTGCGCAGGGCGCGGGCGCGGCGGCCGAGGCGCAGACCCTCGCCATGGCCATGGGGCTCGTGGCCGCCGTGCTCGGCGGGGCCGTCCAGGTGAGTGAGGGGCAAAGCCGGGGCCTGGCTGGGTGTGGGGCAGGGGCTGGGCACTGCCATGCCCAGCCGAGGGTGCTGTGGCACAGCTGGGTGTCCTGGCTCAGTTGCAGCCTCTAAATATGTATACATATATATATATGATTTTTTTCCTTGGGGCAGTGCCAGGATGCTGACCAAGGATTCAGTCTGAGCAAGGCACCCCCAAGAGCCCAATTAACTATTGTATAGTCTCTCCTAAAAAGGCACTGACAGAGCAGTGCAGTCACATACAGCATCTTTAAATACCAGCACTGCACCCTCTGCATCCCCACACGGTCACAGGCTCTGGCTGCAGAGCATTGTGAACTTCCCATGGGGGCTGTACCCTTGAAAATCCCCTTATATTTTTATATTTACATTTTATACATATTTATATTGTTATTTATATCTCTCAGTTACCTTGTAGTACCTATATATATATGAGCTCTGTGTCACTCAGTGGAGCAGCCATAAGGAGCATTGGCGCAGCCATTAACTTGCTGCCATCACTGAGCTGCTGGGGTTGCTTCATCCCTCGATTTGCCCTAAGGAAAATCCAGCTGTTAACAGAAAAAAGATCATTTATTGTCTCTTATTGCTAAATTTCTAACACTGGGGAAAGAGCTGTAGTTGAAGAAAAGTTAAAGCCAGAGTCTTGTGGCTGCAATGGGCCCCTCCCAGGCAAACTCCTGCTCCCACTTTTGCATTAGTAGGAGTGACATCATTTGGAAAATGGAATGTGAAAGGTTTTGGAAGCAGCTACTGAGCTGTTTGGGTCTCAGCAGGCGAGGGGTTTTATGCAATCATCCAAAATCTCTGCTAAAGCACCCTTTTTCAGGCCTCACATCCCAGATTTTAGCAGTTAAATCCAGGTTAGGACAAGAGTTTCTCCAGCTCAGGACAGGTCATGGCTGCTGTGCTGGGAGTGTCCTTCCAGGCAGGACTGATGGCAAGTCTGGCACAGTGCTGATGGGATGTCCCTGGCTTGGACCCGTTCCCAAACACTTTTGTTCTTCAGGTTCATGTGCTTCCCACCATCTCCCATGGCTGCTGCCAGAGCTGCCAGGGCTGGGATTGGCACTGGGCTGAGAGGAGCTCGTGGTGCCCAGAGCCCAGCTCACAAGCTGGGGATGGTGCTCAGGGGCTCCTCACCGCCATGCCCACCCTCCTGGGAGCATCCCGGGCTGTGACCCCTCCCCTGATGGCAGCGCTGCTCTCCTCCCTGCGCAGCTCAAAGGCAGCGATTTCGCGGTGCTGAAGCGGCTGGTGCCGCTGCTGGAGGAGCTGTCCCGCACCTACCCCGAGCCCCTGACCCAGGAGCTGGCCTCGGACCTGCGCGTCGCCATCTGCACCCACGGCGCCTGCTCCCCCGGCACGGTGGGCGCCGCTGCCGACGCCGTGCTGGGCAGGAAGGCAGGCACGGGAGCACAGAGCCCTGCTGGCCTTCCCAGCAGAGCCCCCGGCCCCAAATCGCCGCGGCAGGGACACGGCAGCCCCTCGGCTCGCAGGGAGGGGAGCAAAGAGCGGAGCACGTGCCGTGATCCCGGTGCCTCTCCAGCCCCGTGTGCCGACAGCCCGGCCCCGGCGGGGCTCCAGGAGCTGTTGGTGGCAGCCTACGACCCCCAGCCCCCCAGCCGGGCGGCTGCCCTGCGCCACCTCGCCAGCCTGGTCACCCAGAGGGATCCAGAGGCACTTCGGCTTCAGGAGAAGCTGCTACAGGTACCAGGCACCCCCTGTCCCCTGCTCTGTCTCCCACCAGCAGAGCTGGTGCTGAATGTGCCATCGGGCTGGAGATGGTCACAATTGGAGCCTTGCTGACCCAGCCCAGGGTCACTGCTGATGGCACTTCCCTTCCTTCCAGGTGTTTCTGGAGAACATGCAGCACGAGGACGCCTTTGTCTACCTCTCAGCCATCCAAGGTGAGCACTGCCTGTCGGGGCAAGTGCCAGCACTTTGTCAGGGAAGGTTTTGTGCTGTGGGGGCTCTGGGCCCTGGGAGTGAGGAGCAGGAGATCCATGGCAAGGCTGAGGGCTTGGCATCTCCTGCCCTCCCAGATTATGGCTTTGTGCTGTTCCATCAAGCCTGGGGCCACATGTGGGCTCCATGCCAAGTTCCTGAAGCTGGAGACTTCATCTCCCAGTTATTCTTACTCCCTGGAGCTGGTCACCATCCCTGTGCCAGGTCTGTGCCACAGGCTGGGGCTGCAGTTCCAGCTCCAGTTCCAACGTGGGCACAGACACAGCACCCCAGCCTGGCACCCACAGAGGGGTCTGTTCAGCTGAGGCTGGCAGGGGAGCTGGACCCACTGGTGCTCCCTCAGGGCTCTGCCAAGGTGGCAACTCATGAGTACTCACACCCCTTCCCAGGAAACTCTCAGGTCAGTGCTTGCTGCAGCACGCTCTGCACAGCCCCACACAGCGAGCTGCCCGTGGGATGTGCAGGCAGCTGCTTCCGCCCTGGGTGTCCCGTGTGCCAATGGATGGTCACGGTCCCCTGGGCTCCACGGAAGGGATGTGCCAGTCCCTTGGCCCACAGCCATGCTGGCACTGCTGCCGTTGGGTTGGTAACCTTTGGCAGCAGCTGGGGAAGGAGTTTATGCTGTGCTTCCCGCTGCCTGTACGGTCTTGAGAGGGACGGGTCTGTCCTTGCCCGCGGCTGGAGCACAAAGGCTGTAACGTCCCGGTGATTAACGCGCCCCGGTGCAGCTGCCGCACGTTTGGTGATTAACCCTGATGCGGTTCCTCGCAGCACTGACTCACCCGGCCCGTGGCAGCGGCACCTGTGCCGTGCCGAGCTGTACCGAGCCGTGCCGTGGGGCTGGGGGCCATGCCAGACGGGTCCCCATGTCCCACTTGCTCCCTGTCACAGCAGCGGGGCTGTGGCTGAGCCAGTGGCTGTGGCACTGCTGGGTTTCATGGAGCTGGACTCCACTGATGTATTCCTGATGTACTGGACATCCCACCTGGAATCCTGGGGTCAGTTTTGGGCCACTCATGACAAGATAGTCATTGAGGGGCTGGAGTGTGTTCAGGAGAGGGCATTGGAGCTGAAGAAGAGTCTGATCCCTGCATATGGGACCTGATCTCTCCACAGCCCCAGGGAGATGCTGCAGGCATGCAGCACGCACTGGCTCCTGCTCCCAGGCTGGGCCAGGCAGGGACAGAGACGTGCTGGCACCATGTGCTGATGGCCAGGAGCTGCGACCAGTGACCAGACCCTGTGCCCAAGCATTGGCTGCAGTGCCCAGCTGCCCCCAGGGCAAGGCTCCACTGGGTCAAAGGGCATCACCTGGCAGCAGCGAGTGGACACCTGCTGCCCACTGCTAAATTACTGATTTTCCAGTTTTTCTCCCCTCCAGGCATTTCCCTGCTCTCCAGTGAGTATCCGGAGCGGATTCTGCCCGTCCTGCTGGCACAGTATGAGCGCCCAGCACAGGGCACAGAGGACACCATGGCCGCTGTCACCAGGATGAAGCTGGGCGAGGTGCTGATGCGTGTGACCCGGGCACTGGGTGAGTCCATGGGCACTGCCCACTGCCAGCAGCCACAGCCCCGCTCGGCCTCACCATTACCGGGGGAAAGTCCACAGAGGACTTTCATTGTCAGAAGGTGGGCAGAGTGTGAAAGCTGAAGGGAAGCTGGCTGGGCTTTGCCAGCAGCAGGAGCAGAATGGTGGGTCCTGCCATCCCACCATCCCCTCGGTCGGCAGCGCTGGGCTTGGAGACTGCCGGGAAGCGCCCGGACACGCCGGGCTGGGAGGTAGAAGCTGGATGAGGCCTTTCTAGTATCTGCTGTTAGGACATGTCCTAAAATGCCTCTGTGGAGGAGGCCTGGCCAGCAGGAGCACACAGCTGGAGCTGTACATGGCCAGGGAGGTGGCAGCTGATGCCCACAGTGCTGGGGCAGCTAGGCAGAGGTTCCAGGTCACCAGGTGGGTGCTGTGTGCCTTGGTGGGGATGCCCCTGAAAAGCCAGGACCCCCTGAGCCCTGGGACTGTGGCTCTTCTGTGGTCTGTGCCACATTCCCTGATACCAGTGGCATCCCTGGGCTCTGCCAGCTGTGGCATCCCATTAGTGCCAGGCTGTGCCACCATCCATCCTCGCTGCTGGGATGGGACAGGGCATCCCGCTGTGTCCAGCACTCAGCTCAGAGCCCCGCAGTCCCAGGCCCCTCTGGGTGATGTCCGTGTGTCTGGCCTGGTCTCAGGTCCAGGTTTCCCTGGGCAGCTGCCCTGGGGATGGTGGCACGTTCTCCACCGTGCTCTCCCCACGGTGCCCCGGGCAGCAGCTCCGGCGCGTCCCAGCTCGCTGGTGTATTTATAGAACAAATTGCACCCAGTTGTTTCTGTAGCAAAGCTTCAGCATCTGAGAGCAAGGATTTACCCAGCACTTCCAGAATCGCTCCACAGCTCTCTCATTCTGAGCTCTCCTGCTCTGCCAAGAGACTGTCATGCCTCCCTAGTCACCTGTGCCCATCCCTGTTTTCTGTCCCCCTGGAGCAGCTTTCCCTATCTGGGAGGGGAGAGGAAGCGTTGCGTGCCCCTTCTGTAGCCATCTGGCACAGAGGCTGGTGCACTGCTGGCTTTGGAGGGGATCCCACTCGGATCACCCTGCCCTGCTCATCCTGCTGTAATTCCAAGTCCTGGGATGCAGGCACAGACCATGATATGTTCCCAGCAAGTCCTTGGCATCACAGCACTGTCCTGTGCTCCCCCACCTTGTGCCAGTGCCCAGCCCTGAGCCCCCACGTGCAGATGATGGGGAGCTTCCATTGCCCACAAGGAGCATTCCTGTCTCCACACCCTGGGGCATCCCAAGGTGTCCATCCCACTGCCTCCATCTGCTGCAGGACATCATTGTCCAAGGAGCTTCCAGAGCTTCAGAGAGATGGAAAAATGTAGATCTCCCAGGCCAGCTGGCCTTTGGAGCTTTCTTTCCGCCCCTCAAGGCCCTGCCTGGTGGGAGGTGTGCCCACACCGTGGAGGACACAGCTGCTCAGCTCCTGTGGGATGACCACACTCCTGGGATGGCTGTGGGTGCTGAGTATGGGCCTGAGCTCTCATTAGCAGCTCACACGTCCTCAGCACCTCTGTGTGCTAATTGGGGCAGGAGATCGGGTCTGGATGATATGGGAGTTTGAGATTCACACTTGGTGTGTTTGAGTGACCCCATGGGAGGACTGGAACGTACTGAGGTTGCCCCAAGGTCTGTGCCATGGGGTGTGTGCTGAGGGGCACAGGCCACGCTCCAGATGTTGCATCCAGCTGTTCAGTAGTGTTGCAAGGCAGATGTCCAACCCGTCTGTTCCCCAAGGAGCCAGGGCTTCGGCAGGAAGGGGGGGCCTTTCCCTGCTGGTGACACACAGCTCTGCTCTCCCTGCAGGGGACATGGTGTTCCAGCACCGGGAGCCGCTGATCCAGGCCTTCCTGCGGGGTGCCCGGGATCCCGACAGTGCCCTGCGGGCCAGCAGCCTCTCCAACCTGGGCGAGCTCTGCCAGCACCTCGGCTTCCAGCTGGGATCCATCATCCAGGAGGTACCGGCTCCATCCTTCCCCGGACCCTGCCTGGGGGCCAGGGGGCCTCTCCTTAACAAGTGTGTTTGTTAGCACATGGTTGGGCTGCTGAGGACATGGAAATTGGACATTTCCATATGGAAATGGGATATTTCCATAAAGGACGTGAGTGATAATTGCTGATACTGTGGGGTGTAAAAGTCATGGGGCCTGAAGCAATCACTAGGGAGGTTCTAGCTGTGATTTTTAGGTGCCTGTTCCACCCGTGACAGCCACTGCCAGAGGAGACCTGGGGGCACAAGTGGTGTCTGCTAGAGACACCTACTGCTTAATGACACCTTGTTGCCCTCCCGTTATCTTCATTATCGTTATCAGTATCATCAGTCTCACGGAGCTGGCCCACACCCGCCCTGGCTGCAGGCTGTGGGTGAGATAGGAGCTGCTGGAGTGAGCCCGGCTCCCAGGGGCTCAGCAGCCCTGGAGCTGATGGATCTGTGCCCCGCGGGCGCCAGAGCTTCACCCCCCGGTGCTGCTGGAGCGAGACATGATGGATTTGGCACTCGGGCTGCTCCCCTCAGTTCCCGCTCAGCACCGGTGGATCCCGGCAGTTGATGTGATGCCAGTGAGCCACACGCTGCTATTTTGGGAAGGTGTGAGCTCTGCTAATTCTTCCGGCTGTCACTGCCGGGGTTTAATTAGATTCCTTTGGCTCTGCCTGATTTTCATACAGACTGTTATACAGCTTCCTGAGGCATCCATGTGCCGCCTGGCCCTGCTGGGAGCTGCTCGGAGCCTGCACCCCCCAGGGCATGAGAGTCCCATCCTCGTTCCCGGGACATCACCAGCACCTCAGTGGCTGCTCCAATGGGCTCCCCTGCATCTCTCAGTCATTGATGATGCCCCCCTGCCCTGTCCCCACAGGTCACCTGCTGTGTGACAGCCATAGCTCGGACAGACCCCGAAGCTGAAGTGCGAAGAGCCGCTGTGCACGTGGTGGTGGTGCTGCTACGGGGGCTGAGTGAGAAGGCCACTGAGGTGGGTCAGCCCCTGCTTGTCCCTGGGGCAGGGACAGCCCTCACGGAGCTCCTGGGCATTCCTTGGAGAGGGCCCCTGTTCTATAGGGGCTGCAGGGCTCATTCCCAAGCATGAAAAGCCCCAAGGGACTGCGATGCCCAGTTTGGGCATCCCTTACTAAAGAGTTCCCTCAACGGATCCTGGGGAAGAGGGGCTTTGTGGGGGTGTCCCTCTGAGCTGCTGGGCTGTGCTCTGGGCAATGCTGTGTCATGCTGGGGACAGTGCCAGCTCTTGGGAGCTGTGGGGCTTGTTCATCTCTGAATTGACTTGGAAATGCCCATTCTTTCCACCACTGTGGCCTCCTCCACAGTTCCCAGTAAAAAGCATGTTGGGACTCAGCCCCCACGGAGGAAGCAGCCATTTCCCCACGGGAATCCCCGCAGCCAGGAGCCCGGCATGCCCCGGTGCCCCTGTGCTGAGGGATCACCACAGTTCGCTGCCGGCATGTGGGGAAACTGAGTCACGGAGGGGCCGAGGCTGCGGCCGGCGGTGCCGGGAAGGGGCAGCCCCGCGCCGGGCGGGACTCGCCGAGGGGCGGTGCTGAGGCTGCCCCTGCCCGCAGGTGCTGCAGGACGTGCTGCGGGACCTGTACCGCCTGCTGAAGCTCGTGGTGACGGCCGAGCGCGACGCCGCCACCGTGCTGCACGCACAACTGGCGCTGGAGGAGCTGGACACCGCCATGAGGAGGGTCCTGTTCCCCCCACGGACGCTGGAGAAGAAGATCGTGGTGCTGCCATAGTGGGGCTGAGCCCGTGGGAATGAACTGGTGCTGCTCTGGGGCCAGGGCCGGTGGCTCCCCGAGGGAAGGGCTCGCTGTGGTCCCCAGGATGCCGCTGGCGGTGTCAAGGGTTGAGGGGGGAGCCTCGCTGGGACGAGGTGTGGGATTAAACAGAAACATGCTCAGCCCTGTGTCCGTGGTGTCTGTGGAGCTGTGCAAAGCTGATGGATGCCATCGTGGTCATGTCCCAGCCCCTGTGTCCTGTGGAAGGGAGGGCATCACCCCCAGGGTGAGCCCTGAGTTGGGCAAGCAGCTGACAAGGGCAGTGCTTCAGGCTCCTTTAGGCTAGGCAGCACCAAATGTGAGCTGGCCCTGAGGGGAGTCAGAAGGGAGGGGGGCTCTGCTGTCTGCACCCCCAGAGTGGAATTCCATGGTCCCTCCTTGGCACTGTACTCGCACTATGAGGATGCTGAAGGGTCCAGGGGCTACTGGCTACAGTGTCTGAGGATGGGACACTGATGCGGCAGAGGAGGGGCTGAGAGACCCTACAGGGTACCTGGCTGGGTCCACTACTGACCACCATGGGCTCAGGGGTACCCCAACATCAGAGTCACTTCCTCCCCCCAGGCAGGGCAGCCCCCATGAGTGCTGCAGCACCACGGGCCCCATTCCTGCACCGAGAGCTGCTGCACACCCCCAGTGTGGGGGGAACAGAGTCCTCCAGCTTGGTGGCCCCCTCGCTCCCCTGACAGCCCAGCCTCACCATGCACAGCCTNGCCCCCATGAGTGCTGCAGCACCACGGGCCCCATTCCTGCACTGAGAGCTGCTGCACACTCCCAGTGTGGGGGGAACACAGTCCTCAGGGACCCAGCTTGGTGGCTCCCTCGCTCCCCTGGCAGCTCAGCCCCACCATGCACAGCCCTGGGGCCCATTTCCCAGCTGTCCTGTGTCCTGCCAAATGGGGGAGGTCTGGCACCCCCCTCCCTGCAAGGCTGGGAATCTTGGCCATGTNCGCTCCCCTGGCAGCTCAGCCCCACCATGCACAGCCCTGGGGCCCATTTCCCAGCTGTCCTGTGTCCTGCCAAATTGGGGGGGAGGGTCTGGCACCCCACTCCCCCTGCAAGGCTGGGAGTCCTGGCCATGTCTCCACCCAGTGCCATGTCTTGCTGTGAGTGCACAAGTAGCAAGAGCCC
Organism: Thryothorus ludovicianus; assembly: GCA_013397245.1. NCBI lineage: Eukaryota > Metazoa > Chordata > Aves > Passeriformes > Certhiidae > Thryothorus > Thryothorus ludovicianus. The sequence goes on along the minus strand of VZTB01015389.1, from coordinate 6,590 downwards.
GTTCTCCTCACCCAAGAATGGATGGCCAAGCACTCATCACTCCTGGCACTGGTGTTGGACCACAGGCACACACCAGGATGCTGCTGTAGCAGCTGTGAAGGGTAGAGGAAAAATTTGGGATGAAAAGTCTCGATTTCATCCTGCCCCCAGGAACAATTCCTGTGTCTGGCTGTCCTGCCACTGGGAGGAAGGCAGCAGCTGTGCCAGGGATTGAGAGAGTTTGGTTTCCACCTGGAACAGCCACAGGCACAGGGAAAAGTGAAGGGTCGCTGATTAGGACACAGGGAGGGCTGCAGGCACGCTGCCCCTGTCCCCTGTCCCAGCACCGTGGTGGTGGCACATGCATGACTGTGCCAGTCTGACCCCTCTGTGCCCCACCGTGGCTGTTTGGGAGCCCCGCTGGTGGTGCCGAGGGTCCCGGCATGTCCCTGTCCCATCCGCGGGCTCGCTGCTTCCTCACCGCTCACTCCAGGCGCTGGGGGAGCTCCCAGGCAGCATCTCCGCAGTGCCGGGGCTGTCAGCGAGGGGATTCCGCCTGCGCCGGGCTCTCCTGCTGCAGGGATCCCCTTTCCCGGCTCCTGCTGCTTGGAGTCTCCGGGCCCAATCCCGGCATTACCTCGCACCCAGCTCCTGGCACAGCAGGACACGACTGGGGTGAGAAACCCAAAAGTGCTGAACCTGAACCCCGAGTCGGGGCTGTGCCTCCTACAGGCTCAGGACGGCCCCTCCAGGAGGCGGTTGTCCCCTGCCACCAGACCGGCACAGGACAAAGCGCTGCTGTCCCCGGGATGCCCCTGGTCCTGCCCCGGCACCCACCGCCCACGGGGTGACACGGGTGGCTTATGCCACGGGGGAACACGGTGACACAGGAAGGTGGCACGTGGGTGTCATGAGAGGAGCCCCAAGAGCGGGGCGGGCGGGATGGAGCGGCCGGTCCCTGCTCCGTGCCTCTGTGCCGGTGCCGGGTGATGGTGATGCCGGTTCCGGTGCAGCGCCAGAGCCGCTGCCGGTGCTGCCGGTACCGCAGCTGTGCCGTGATGGTGCCAGTGCCGGTGCAGCACTGGTGCCGCTGATGCCGGTGCCGCCGGTGCTGCCGGAGCCGGTCATCACTCCCGCAGTGCGGGGCTGGGGCCGGTGCCAGGTTCTGCCGGTGCGGGGCGGGTTCCCGCGGGTTGCGGGCGGAGCTGGAGCCGGTGCCGGTGCTGCTGCCGGGGG
>VZTB01015364.1:0-20308 GCA_013397245.1 Thryothorus ludovicianus | reverse complement strand
CAGTGCACAGGAACTGGAAATGACCTTCCTTGCTACCATCAGCCTCTTTAAACAGTTGCCTTTTCATTAATCCAAGCTATGTGTATATGTGTGACTCCTTGTGTATAAGACAGCTGCAACTTGGCAACCTTGCTGGAAGGTCTCCACAGAGTAAGGTTTGCTTGCTGTTGGGCTTTAATATCCAACAGGAAACAGAAATTTGGCCTCAGTAATTAGACAAAAGTATCACCAATTTCTTAAAGTAAACTTTATCCTGCTTTTGTCTCCAGTTGTCCTGTGTCACACACATAAGCATGTCATATTCATTATCTTTAAAAATCTAGTTTGGCCAAAAGATTGGTCTGGGCCTGGCAGAAAGGTCCAACTAGGTCACATTTTCATAGATGATGCCTCTAATTTCCCAGTTCTGTCTGCACCTAGGCTGTCCCTCTGCTGCTGTCCTTAACTCGATACCAGTTTTCTGGGATAACTCTCATTTTAGTTTTCTGGACAAGAGATTTTGATCCCTGACATAATTCCAGACCAGCTCTTCATTTAATGCAATTAAAGGAATACATTATGAAATTATCGTTTTTCCTGTATGCAAACTTACTAGACATAAATAAGATACCATAGATATCATAAATGGCACTCTGAGCTATTTCTAGGAAAAGAGCAAACATTAAAACCAGAAATAATTTGTGCAGATTTATGCAGCAATGTTTTTAATTTTGTTAATGAGGAACAGACAAGAAAATGTGTCACATTTTCCAGCAATTCACGTGAAACCTCAGTGTGCTCTCTGAAACACGGTATCCCTGATTCTTCTTACCCGGGAGCTTCAGCAATTTGGAGAGCCCACAGCGTGCGCCAGCAGCCAAAAAGGAAACGAGGAAGAGGGAACGATGCTTCTTTGCATGCGAGACTTGGCCGTGCCTTACCAAACACGGACCCAATTCATCATCTTCCAGACACTATTTCATACCAACAATTTTGCTGTCTCTCCAGTGCATCTGTCTGTTTATCTATTCTCAAGTGCCATCTGCTTGTGGCGCTCTCTCGCACCGCACATGTTCGCGGCGAATACACCTCCAAGGTGACAAATGAGCAGTCGAGCTAATTTCATTGGGATAAACAAGAAAGCAAGAACCAGATGGAAAGCCATGGAGAGAGCCAATGTCATTTGGGGGGAGGAGAGAGTGTTGGGAGGAAGAATCACCATAACAACGGCAAGTGCAAAGAAGAGGTTTCTATTCTGTCTATCCCACTAATTACTATGAATATTTTATCCTTGCCCTGTGGTTTATCCATGTCCAGATCAATGATTTACTGGCAGATGGCTTATTTTGTTCTGGACTATTTTTTTCCCATTAAGTTTGACTGTTTTGATTTGCATGGGGTTTGAGGTTTTGATTTTTTTAGTTCTTTTTTCGGAGTTTGGTCTGTTTTTATCAGATGTTCACAGGGAAGCAGCATTTGAAGGAGTTTAATGACTTTGTGCATTCCAAACTGAGACCACTCTTTTATTACAGATTTTAATTACTGTAAAGACACAAGTTGCTTGTTGATAATATTCATTCAGACCCTGCTTTCAGTTTACAGATAATCTTTTACATCTGTTACTTTTCTCTATATCACACTTCCAAGCCCTGGCACAACATAAAGATCTTAAATAATCCTGACTACATTGGCAAAGGTCCAGCTAACTTCAAAGCACCAAGATCTCTCTGCCTGTCAAAACACAAAGGTTGTAGCCATTTAACTAAACTGGTTTAAAAATACACTTTAAGTAAAAAAATGCAAAGCTTAAAGTGTATGTGTGGGGATGCATGTGGGTGTGGGGATGTGTGTGCACACATGTAGCTTTGAAACTATTTTACGTGCCTTTAGCCTGCTTCAGCAAGAGACATATCCAAAAGTGACAGAAGAAAACCGAAAATTGAGCTAAATATGTTTATATAGGCCTTAAGAGGATATGGATCTTTAAAATATGATTTTAATTCAGTTTTCAGTTCAAACTGCTTGAGGCATGTTTATGCAGCACAAAGCAGCACAGTGCAGGCACACGTTAGCTGCTGCATGGGGACCTAGCCTAGAGCTGGAAGCAAAACTCTTTGGCCAGGCTAATAAACTTGTTCAAAAATGGCACAGCACAGTGTCTTGCAGAGATATTTGTGCTAGCTGGGCATTCCCACATAGTAGAAGTCAGTGACCTTACTGCAAAGGACAATCTGGTTTATAATTTCTAGTGACACAAAAATAAGGAGCTAAGCCAGCAGGCTGAGAAACCTCTCAAGTTCACTGTCATTGCATTCAATAATGACTTAACAAATTTAACAATACAGGCTCAGCAAGCACTTTATTTTGCTAAAATGAACAGCCAAGGCACTTAAAAAAAAGTCTCTGGTTTTTGTATGATTTCAGTATCATTCTGTGAATTGGCTTCTATAGCGCAACACGTAATATAAAAAAAAACCAGTGAAACCATCATAATCTAACTAAAATTGCCCTCTACCTGAGCTTCTCAAAGTTCAATTTTAATCCTGTGTACATTGAGTGATTTCTTCAAAGACTAATCTATCTGCATCAGAAACTCCTATTTCACGCTTTTCAGTGAAATGCCTCTCAGAAAAAAAATCCTCCCTCCCCCTGTGAAATATAAACTTTCACTTTGAAGATACATTTTCAAACAATCTGCTTTAGACCTTTGCTATAAGAAAAGAGTCATTCTGTATGTAATACAATCATGTACTATAAGCATTGTCTTTTAAAAGCAGTTTTAGACTCTGTAAAGTAGGAGATACTCTGTCTTCATGAACAGGAGCTGTTTTGCTGAATGGTGCAGAATCACACCGTGTCCTGGAAGACTTTGCTCTTTATCTCCCTTCTCACTAAACACATGATTCTCCATCAGCTTACTCAACCAGTTTGCTTTTGTTATGTTAAACACTCATGGAAAGATTAAGGCTCAGATCCATCCTATATTCCTGTGTGTTCCAACTGCACTTGATGCTATTTGCATGAGAAGCACTATTTGATTAAATTTTGGGCATGGTATTATGTGGCGAGTTTGCACAATAAAGCAGAGGCCTGGGCTTAATAAACAGAAGGGTCCTTCTTCTTCTATAACCTAAGATTCTAAGGGAAAGACCAGTCATGTGGAAAAGGTCCCTAGTAAAAAGCTTGTTAATTATTAAATTTGATTCTTAAAATCTTATCTAAGGTTTTTCTCTAAGTAGTGTTGTTCTCCTTGGGAGACAATGCCATGATAAATCACACTGTGTGTTCTTCTATTTATAAATAAACATTATTATTATGTTGCCTGGAGAACACACCCGAAACCTCAAAAACAATAACGTTTTTAGGATGGAGACTGTTACATGTCTCTATGTGTAAGTAAAAGAAGTGTGTATAGTTTGCATATGGAACAAAAATGGAATAAATCTTGCCATCAATATACCTCTCACATGAGTGTCTGCTGGTGGACTGCTATTGTAAGAAAGAAGTTCAAGTTCGACTTTTGTAAGATGTGTAAATAATCTACATTTCAAGGCAGTTTCAAGAGAACAGGCACACCTGCCTACACACAAATGATTGTAAAACTTTTCACCTCCTCAGCAGTCATGGGATGCCCAAAGTCAACAGAACCGAAGACCTTGAAGCACCTCAGAACTTTTCCTGCACAAATACCAGGAACTCTGGAGGGTAACTTCATCCAGGGCCTCCCTGATTGGCCTCCCTGTAGTCTGCAAGGACAACAGCACAAGGGGACTCAAATGCAGGAACCTGGCTCTATTTTCAGTAGCACTCCCTCCTTTCCCCTGCCCACAGCACAAACATCCAGCTGCTTCTGAGGATCAGGCCTGGCCTGGGCATCCCTCAGTATCTTTATAACCCTTTGACCTCTTCTTCTGCCTTTTTTAAGCTCTGTTATTTCTGTTTCAAACAATCCTGTCCATCTGAGGATGGATAGATGGATGGATTTGCAACTGGTGACCTTCTGTTCATTGCCAGTGTAGAAAAAGCCAACAGGCTCAGTTAGCAATGGACATTTGCCCACCAGCATTGCTTTGCTTACAATTATTTTCACATACCCTGGATGAAATGACCATAATCCACATTCTCTCTCTAAATACACAAGGCCTTTGGATGAGTAAGCAGCACCCTGAAATCAGTGAAGCAACTGCATAATGTGCAGGTGGTCTGGAGAGAATTACTGCTCCCAGGGCTATCAGGATTTTATAATATTAAAAAAGATAAATGCACAGAACTACTCTTATATAACTTTTTTTAAAAAATGCCTCTTCATCTATCCCTTTGTTAATCTTTCCTTACACTGCCTGGACTTTGTTGAGGATCTCACTCCCACTATACCTGAAATAAAACATGATATGTCCTTTGGCAAGATCAAAGCTGGAAATTTATACCAAGACAAGAGTCTGTGAAAACCCTTTAAGAAAATCAATTTCCACTACAAAAATTCAAATGCAATAGCTTCTGTTTAATCTTTTCAGAATGCTTATTTCACTTAAGATTTACATGAACACATAATTCTTCAAAATGGTACCATTTCCAAACCAAAGTACAGTCTTAATAATCAATAATCAGCTTTGTTGTTGATTGTGGTGATGAGCAGTAGAAAATCTGCTGCTGCATTTACCAGGTCCTGAAAAAGGATTATATACATGATAAAGGGAGGGAAAAGCAAAAATAAAAAATCTGCAGTAAAGCTCTGACCCAAAAAAACACACCTGATTCTGCAGTTGTACCATCTCAAATCACCTTTATTAGAACTCTTTGTACAAACTTTACCATCCTCCAGCCTGCAAAACTGCATATCAGGGGAAGAAGTTCTTGATTAGGATTGCCAAGTGAAGGAAGGTTACATTTCTGGTGGGTGCGATGTCAGGACTAAAGACTTTAACTTCCCTACTGATTTTAAATTGTTTGGAACTTTTCAGCTTTGATGCCTGCATCTAGAAATACTCCTCAGAAATACTGTCCTTCCTCACAGCAGCTTTGCAGGGCTTAGCAACCTGACAAATGCAGAGCATTTTAAGATGCACATTATACACAGCTTTATTATTAATAGAGCTGAATGTTCACTTTTCCTACGCAAAGGTACCAGGTCTCCTAAATAAAATAATTTTAGGCACTTTATGGAGATAAAATATTAAGAATAGGACATTAAAGAACTATTTTGGGCTGTCTTTTATCTCTGCATGTACACAACGGTCAAGCACAGCTTCATTTAATTCTGCACTCTCCTAATTGCTGGGTACCTTCCCCATCCATCTGTGTGCATTGTGGTGAGTACGTGCACCGGGGCCTTAATGAGCCTGACACCTGCTCAGATGAACAAATGGGCTAGAATTATCACTGCTAATATCATCCATACGTTTAAGATGCTCTTAATTTCAAAAGAGTGCCAGTGCACCAAAGTGAAAGAGCTGGTAAGGTTACTGGAGCCGGGCTGGCCCTGCAGGAGCAGTGCCATGTCCCCAGGACCATCCCCTGGCAATGCTGGAGTCACTGCACCCACACACTCGAAGAGTGGGAGCCCTCAAAGCAGGGTAGTCCTGTTGGGAACGATCCTGCCAAAGATGCTTAGGAATGGGGGGGTGGGGAATGCTAGTTTTCCTGGATCACCACTGTGATAAGGAGTATTTTAAATCTATAATAGCATAAAAGACCAAATCTTACTGACAAGAAGAGTTTTCTGGCATTGTTCGGTTTATTGTGTTTTAATTACTAATGAGCCCAGAACAGAAATGCTACAGTGCACAGAGTGAGGTAAGACACTTCAGCTCAGTGCCCATTATACAAAAATACCACTTTGTGTTTTCCATAATGTTAATAGAATCATTATGCAATTTGCTGCTCCCAGAAAGATTTGACTATTAAGTAGTTTATACTCTGGGTAACTATAGATACTACCAAGTCAAGCATCCCAAACAACCTCCCACAGCCAGAAGAGTTGTTATGATTGTGTTTATGGTGACATTTCAGAAAAAAATAATGCAGGAGAATAATCAACAGAAGCACAGATACAACAGGACCATAAAATCCTACTTCACGTTCAGTGTGTAAATGGGCCCCCCCAATCTTGTTTTCATGTATGTTACTGTAGTATTTAGCTGACATTTCTCTCAGGGCTTTTTTTCCAAGGCCTGAAAGAACACAGCTTCCAGTATAAGCTTTTTTTCAAAGCAGTTTTTGTGGCACTTGGTTAATACTCTGTTCTTACCAGCATAGTATTCCTGATTGCCCTCATTACCCCAAGCTACCAAGACTGTGAAATTCTCCCTCCAGAAGAGCCCCACCTTTTGTCTATGTTTGCACAGGTAGAAAAGCCCCAGCTGGGAGTTTTAGCTCAGTTCTTGATTATTTCATGTTCCTTTTTCCATTCATCCCCCCTTTGAAAGCCATGTGCCTGCGTTTTGCCATTTCATCTCTCCCTTGTCCTCTTCCTTCAAGTACAAGTCTCTCTTCCTCATAATTCCTACTCATTCCACTTCTGCTCTGCTTTCTGAGAGATAATTCTTTATATCTACTGAATCATCCTCTGGGCTTCCTTCGTCTCATCATTTATATCAGCCTTGCAACTGTTTGCTAGTGGGAAAAATGGACATGAATTTCCCACTAATATTTGGTCATTTTCTTCCACAGCTACTGTGCAGACCCACTCCAGGTACTTCCACCAGAAAAGACCTCAACTAATAACAGGATAAAGACTGAGAGGGGTTGTTCCAGGCNGGTTTTTTAATATCTTAAAAATTCACATATATATATATTATATTTATTATATATTATTTATATTATTTATATTATAGTTTATATATATATGAATTCATACATATGTATAGACTATAAAAAATAAATTATTTGTTTTTAAAAATTAGGAATTTAATAGAGGCAGGGTGATCTAACAGCAAGGTCTCTGTGTTTACAGGTTTATGAGTCAGTCTTCACATAAGCACATATATATAATTTTAGAATTTAATGTGCAATAACACTTCTTTTGAATTGCCCCTGAAAGCTCAGGATCAGTTAGAATGATAACACTCTGGGGAAAATGGAGTCAGAGCATGTCAAAATATACAATAGAAATAATATAAAAAATGGTGTGAATGTTGTAATACAAAGTCTGTCCTTCATAAAGGACCACGGAGAAATTTAACCTCTGTCTGTTTGATAAGCTTCTCTCTTTCTCTTGGTTGCAGGCTCCAGCCCAGGTGGAGACATCCCTGTTCCAGCACCGTGAGCTAAACTGAAGACGTGGCAGCCGATTGCTTTTGCTCACTGTGTGTATGCTAATGGCTCAGCTGGATCAATTCCTTCATCTCACAGGATCCTGAAAGGTGCTTGTTAGTGCCTTGTTCCATTAGGACAGCACTATTAAAATGCACAAGCTATTCCTCCAGGGCTGTGCATACACTATATGGCCAGGACACCAAGCTGGGATTTATTAGTATGCCGTGTACAATAAGTGGCAATCAATACTTCAGTCTTGGCACAGTTTAACTCTGCAGAACAGTCTGAAGATTCAGTTCATGCCAAATAGCAGCATAGGATTTAGTGCAGTACAGATGTAGCTGAAATATTTTAATTAAAATACGGGTTATGGAAAACATTTGGCAGTTTCTGGAGCATGCAGAGAATAATACATTATAGACCATTTATAACAGTATAGCTGAGCATGTACAATGTATTAAAAAGATGTTGCATCCATTTCCTAGAAGAAGTTTCATCTTTCTATAAAAAACATAAATGTTTTAAGGTTTGGGTTTTTTTTAAGTTTCCAATTAGGTCAGATTTGTTTGGTTTGGAAATAAAATCCCATTGGTGCTCAGCTCAACTTATTTAACACTCTTGAAATAAGACGAAATTTCTTAATCTCTTTGCAACAAGTTCCATTCCATAGTCTTCAATTTAAAATGTTCTTGCTAGAACATCCATATATTATATTCTGGACTCCAAATCCCAAATGTTTCTGCTGCTTTCTATTGTGGCAGCAGAAAAAAGTCTTTTTATTCCAGTTAACTGGCTTCAAGATGAGGCAGCATTTCAAGGACTGCCCCTACCATGATGAAATCACCTCATGATCTCAGCCATTAAGCTAATGCAACACACAAAACATACATGTTAGAGCTAAAACCAAACTTATCCCTTAGTGAGCACTCAGAAGGGCTCATGTATTAAAGAGTAACCCTTTAGGCTTCATGGGTCCCTTAGTGGTACAAGCAGCTTTAAAGAAATTCTACATCTGAAAGAAAAATATGCTTCCCCCTGGGCCATTAGGGGTGGAAGAAGACTCTGCTGACCATCACTGCATTCATTCAGGCTTGAAATCTGTTGGTTTCCTCACTCTTTCCAAGGATGTGAGCAACAGTGGAGTGAGTAATGTAAAATCCAAAGTAAATACAAAGATGCAAACTTGAGCAGAGGAAATATCTTATTTACCAGATTCTGTTACATCCAGACAGACTTCTCCAAATAAAGTGAATCCTTTTGACACCAGACCATTGCTAAATCCTAACAAGAGGGGTCCCTGGAAAAAATATAATTCCCTGTGTCCTTTTCTCCTTTGACTTACTGCATCCCTAAATGTGTTGCTCTCAGTGTTTCATGACTTCATACATGAACAGGAAGGCTACAGGATCTGTAATCCTTTCCATGTCAGCTCTGGGAGTCTTGAGGAGTTGGCAACATATTGACATCTGAAGGAACAGAGACTGGGGACACATTCACCCAGGAAAGGCCCTGAAAAGCAGCAGCTCACTGCCTAAATTGTGTATTCTGTAGTGTTTTCTGAATGCACTACAAGGCACAGAGGCAGGCTTGTGTTTCTGTGGTATGATATGAAGGTGATTATGGCATGGGGATAGTTTATCAGATCTCTCACTTTCTCCTCACTCATTGCAAAACTGCATTTAAAATATTATTGGGCAACATCTGCTCAGTAGGGAGTAGAGAGATGCAGCTGTTGTAGCCATTGTGGGCAGATATGATGATATTTTAGGTAAAATTGAATCTTGGTCTGGCATGGGTCTTTCTCTTGATCTGGTGCTCTTTGCTGGTTTTAATGTCAAACCATTTGCAGTGTCCATCCAGGGTTGAATCCCCACACATGTGGAGACTATCAGACACTGAAAGCCTGTTGGAATGATAACTTGGTGGTTAAGAGCCCAAATTTTATTTCCTTTCTGGCTTACAGATGTAGTATAATGGCAGAACCAACAATGCTCCATTAGAAATTCCATTATTTTCTGGTTTAAGGATGACTTTTCTTTCTACCACCACAAAAGAGTGGTATGGTACAGACATTCCAATTCAGTGCTTCTAAACTAGTGTCATATTTGAAGCATGCTATTTGCAGAAGGTTATGCTGTCTGATGGATTGTGTTCTGGTTTATGTCATGGTTTTACAGCTGTATAAAAGGCAATGAAGGGCATATAAAAAATAGCTGAAAATTCATTCTCTAAAACAAATCACTCATTAATGCAGAGGATTGAATAGGACTGAATTATTTAATACATAGTAATTCAACAGTATAGGTGAGTGAAGTCTTTATGGAAACCTAGGAAATTTCTTATCTTTGACCAGCTCTCAGTAATTTTACTTCTTATATTTCAGTGTGCAGTGTTCACCCTGCTTTTCAGAATGTTCTGTCTCAAAATATTTTCTCTTGAGAGTCATGTAACAAATAAAATAGGGAAATTTTAAGGTGCTTGTTTGGGTTTTTTGGTTTTGTTTTTTTTTGCTCTTTATATGAGTTATTATCAATACTAATATTCCCTAAATGCTTTGTCATGGTTGGGATGTCTTATCTGATAGTGAAAGAATCTTTCAAGTCCCTTACTGAGATAAGGGAAAAGCCTCATTTCTTGGACAAGTTCCATTTCTCCATGTTATCTTACAGCAAATCATTACTACAGACAATTTTTTAAAAAATTGTCTGTGATGACATACAACCTAAGAGGCCCTCTGGAGCTCCAGTAGCATTGAGACGGATGCTGTTTCTGATTATAAAATAGAGAAGCACAACAATATCCACAAATTGAGTGCAACACATAATAAGTGGAAAAGACTTACACTAATAAGTAATAATGCATTTAAATATATACACACATGCATATGTGCATACATACATCTGTTAGGGTAAGTCCAGAAGAAGGACATGAAAAGGCTCAGAGGGATGGAGCACCTCTCTTATGGGGATTTCCTGAGAAATTTGGGGCTGTTCAGCCTGGAGCAGGGAAGGCTCAGGGAAGATCTTACAGCAGCCCTCCAGTACCTGAAGGGGGCCTAAAAGAGACCAGGAGAGAGATTTTTTTTACAAGGGCAGGAGGTGACAGGACAAGGGGTAATGGTTTTAAATTGAAAGAGGAATTCAAGTTTAGATTGGATATTAGGAAAAAATTGTTTACTGTGAAGGTGGTGAGACACTGGCACAGGTGGCCCTGAGAAGTCATGGATACTTCACCCGTAGAAGTGCTCAAGAGAAAGCCAGTTGGGATGGAGCTTTGAGCAAACTGGCACAGTGGTAGGAAGGTTGGAATTAAATTTTTTTAAGGTCTCTTCCAACCTAAAACATTTTGTGATTCTATGATTCTGTTAAGTTTAAGACTAAAAGTTGTTGTCTTGGTTTCATTTCACCCTGAACACGAGTGTTCTCCGTCTAATTGTCTGGAGAAGTGTCCATTTTGGGGACACTATTAACATACCTCTATTTTTCCAGAAATCTCAGGGAGAAAAGATATTAAGTTGGAGTGTGGAAAAAATGTAGAATGATAGAGGGATCCTTTTCAAGTACCTCACTGCAAATCAACTACACTTCTGAAGCAGCTCACAGTGACTTGCAGAGCCAGCTACTATTCTTTACTAACTAATTACCAAGCAATGATACACTTCAGTAGCACAAATGTTCACTTTCAGTGCCTACTCAGTGCCATTTTTAGCTCCATTTACTGAGGAAATGAAGCTTATTCTGTATCACTGGGAGGTCTATCTCTTTGTCCAACCCAGCAATACTTGGCTGACTTAAATCAAATCTGACACTTAAAGGCTTTAATAGATAATGGGAGAAAATTCAATTGCTCAGACAAATATCTAGAGCTATTTTAGATGTCCACATGAATCCTCCTCTGCCTTTCCAGAGAGGTGCAGGTCTACAATAGATTTTATATCTTAGCTCCAGTCCCAACCATGTTCAGGCCTCTAGACCAGCTTTAGGCAATGGCATAAATGTCTAGGCACCACAATCTTGCCCTTAATCCAGACAATTTTTTTGAAAATACATTGCCTGCTGAGCTAATGGCCACAGCATAGAGCTGAACATTTACCTGTCATATTTTAGTGCCACTTCAGAGCTGTTCACAGCCAGGTACTGCCTCTTTCTCACCTGGTAGGTGTGGATGGGGAAGGGCCTGGAGATACTGTGAGGAGGCTTAAGTGGAGAGGGAACTGCAGGAATGACAGGACACTCCTAAAAGGCCGCAATTGTTGCAGTGAGGTCAAAGCTGCAAATTAAACGTGGACTTAAAGAAAACCAGGCTTCCTTACTTCCACTGTTTCCCGTGTCTACCGTATAATGAATTGCTGATGTGGCTGCTCATTAATCTCTCCAGACACAAATAACCCAAAAGGAGCCTTATTCATTTTCTGGCTTTGTTAGCCATCTTTCCTTACAGCTCACCAGTAATGGTCTTCCTAAGGCAGACTCAAGGCATGGTTGCTGAAGAAGCCCTTACAAGATTGCTCCTGCCCCTGGGCTTCAGTCAGGGCTGTTACCTGTTGTACACAGACCCAGTTACAAATATCCCTCTAACATTATTACTGTAGTGAAGTCTATATTTGCCAAATTAAAACTGAACTAATAGTCAAGCACTAATTTAAACCATTGTTCTGTCTGCCTGATTCTAATAATGCACAGATTAACTCCTAGCAACTGAAGTGCATTTTCAAATATGCCTGTAATCAGTTGGCCATATCCCAAGATAAACAGACTCTAGAGCTTTGTCAAATATTTCTGGCCTGAATGTTGAATACTGCTGAGGGAGGAAAGGTTCAGATTTAGTCTATATTAAATATCTCATTTGTACCTTACTGGGTCAGCCATATGCACTGTGATGACATTGGAGAACCAAAGAGATGAAACAGCTTTGTAAGTAACTGTGCTAAAAAGGATGGAAATGAGGACAGGAAGCATCAGAACAACCACTCGGAGAGAGAGGAGACAGAAGTGTAACTTAAAGTGGGCATATGGTCCTGTTCCACCCTCGAGTATTATACAGGCTCCAATGGAAATAACAACAGCCCTGTACCCAAATTCAGAGCCTGATATAAGCCTCCAAGTAATTGGCATTTATCATGGGAACAATCAAGATCTGATGCTGAGACCTTTTCATCTTTTGACCCTCTTGCTTCTTCACAACACCTCAGAGCAAAAGAACCACTGGAGCATTTACACACCTCCATTACAACATATGAGATCTTGGGGATCCCATTTGGGTACTTTATTTACAGTCCTCTGTCTGCCATGGAAGGGCAGGCAGGGCATGCCTGTGAGCCCTAATCACCTAAAACACTGCAGAAAAGTCCCAGATGTTATCTTCACAGCAGAGAGAGCTAAGAGCCTTCTGCATGTTCTGGTGATCCACTGCAAATGGATGTAAGGGTGCTGTGTTATTCTCATTCTTGCACCACTGGCAGGTTAAATGACATCATAACAATATATTCTTCATTTTCCATTTGGAAAGCTTTGAATGTTTTTTGAATGGGGCTGCTTAAAACTGCAAATTTACAAAACAGTTTGTTTAATGTGGTATGTTTGACTAATAATGTATTAAAAAATAAGCCTGGCAAGTTGTGTAGCAGAAGTGCTTTCAATGCTTCCTGCTATCTGCAGTTTGCAGTTCTCCCTGGCATTACTGATGGCTAGTCCATCTCTTTCAAAGCCTCAGTGCACTAAATCATTTTGTAAATTAAAAGAAGTGTGCTATCTCCAGCAGACAAAGAGTGGATAGGAAATCTTCCAGGTTAACACCAAGCCCTCAAAAAGCTTTTGAAATCTCATTACTCAAGTATCTAATGGACAGAGTAAGAGTGAATGCATTATGTTTGCTGTGTATTGTGTATAATTTACAAACATCAGCACCCAGTATGTTGGTAAATGGGGTGGATAATCTGCCAGGTCTTCATTCCCCTTAGTACTTTTTTTCTATAATATAGGAAATGAATGTTTACATGTTATATATCTGTGTATATGTGTATGTTTGTATTTATATATATAATTTACATTATATATCTATATATATAATTTACATATTATAGTTACATCTAAAAATGTATAAATGTAGTTTAAGAGGATTGCCATTCTGTATATTAATATTGTATTACAATGTTTATGTTATGTTTAAAGTGTGACCAGAAAGCCTCAATAAAACCACTTCACTTTATCCATTACCTAAAGTAACATAAAACATATTCATAGCAACTTTCCCCTCGTGTCTTCTCAAAAATCCAAAGCCACTTACTCATGTTTAACTTCATTAGTGTTTAATGAAGCACAAGTGCAAACCACAGTGCAGAAAATCACCTTCTTCCTCACTATTCCCTTTCTCTCTGCCCAAGTAAAGTGTTCTTGACTACAGACACCAATATAATTTTCCTCCCCAGCAAACCTCCCCACTCTAAAAAATAATACAATAACCCAGAACTTAAGGTGAACTTACATAAGCTTTGATGTAAGTTATATATGGATTGAAATATTACAGCACATACTAGGTTACATTTTATTTCCAAGTGAGGAGGAAAATGACTTAAGCAAAAACTCTGGCCATTTCTGAAATAACACAGCAACATTTAGCAGAATATACTAACCAAGAAAAAAATGCATATTCCATAAATGTCTAGACATGGATATTCTAGAAAAAGCAATGCAAGCATTTTCAAAGGTACATTACATTCATCTCACCCTCTACTACCAAGCCAGCTTGACAAATGAACCCAACAAGGCAAAGAGCATTGTTGAGCTCTCTCAACTGCCTTCTGACTTCTGCAGTCTTTGGACTGCAGAATTTGATTTGAAAAATTGCCAAAAAAAAAATAAATAAAAGTCCATCATCCAAATTTGTGCGAAGAACTGGCCCTGAAACAACCTTACTTCAATCCCTTTCCTTTTATTTGTGTTTTATTTGCCTTGGGATGTGTGTGAGATCTGCTCTGTGCTGTGCACCCACCCTGATTCCAGAGCCCCACGTCCCAGTGCCCCAGGCTGCCTATTGACAGCCAGACTCAGCAAAAGGAAGCCATGGGCCTACATGGAGAGGTGTGCTCCAGATCTGGAGGCCTCTTACACAGAGCAGATGGGATCAGCATGGGGTGAGGAAACTAAATGTCATGGCTGCAGGGAACTACCAAGTGATGCAGATTTTGGCTTTGCTCTGAAGGGAGAATGGACACGGCCGTTTGCTACCTCTGTTCAGAGTGATGGGGGTCTCTGTGCAAGTAGACAGAGGGAGCAATTGTAACAGTTACTGGCTAAAAATTATTGGACAACATTTAATAAGATGATCCTGATTCATAAAACTCATGACATGATGTGGTGTTTTTTCTCATTAGGACTTCAGATAAATCAACTTGAAATTTCCATCAGGAAGCTCCCTCGTGAGCCAGCGTGGTAAAGCAGCTCTCAGTAGAGCTGTGCCACTGTGCACTGCCTCACCACCACTTCCACATTTTCTGTCCTGGAAGCAATAACTTGAAAGGCCTCAAACCCATCAGAGGCCCAGTTCAAGATGAGTTGGACTCTTGGATCCATAGAAAACCTCATTCCAGACTATGCCAAGCTCGGAGTGCCACCATCTGCACATTTGTTTAACAAATGGCTTTGCACGCCTACCTCTTGAGGAGGCATACTGCACTGCAAAAATACCATGTTGTTGGTATTTGCTGGGTGATTTATTTCTTCATAGAGAATTTCTTCTGGAAATTTTGACAAAACTTATTTCATTTCAAACTGGAACAAACCCAAGTGTCAAAATAATTACACGTTTCTCTGAAGAACACTTTCCTGGGTTTGGCTGGCTCTGATTAAGGTAAACTAAGAATGAATGTCCTCAAACTGTACATCCACCATTTATCTTCCAGGAAGGAACCAGCCTGTTCTGAAAAGCCCAAACAGACGTGCTGAGCAATTCAATTTGCCTGAACAAAGACATGAATCAAAAGCTGAACAAAATGTGTGCATGGGAGCAGGCACAGCATTGTGACTTGTGAGCTACATTATCCTGCAATCACAATGTGACAAGGGGTCCTCTGGCCAGACTGCACTTTAGTTTGGGAAGTATTTTGCATGGTCTGGTTTGCATCTTTCTTTGGGACTAACCAAAAGAAGATGGAGAGCAGCCTTTGAAATGCAGACACATTGATTTGTCATACTATTCAGGTGTCAGATTTCTAGTTCAATGGGAGATTTAATTTACTTTAAAAATCCAAAGATTAATTCCCTTTGTTTACTCACTCCTTCAGATCCAGTTCTTGCAACACTTCATTCTTCTTATGTGTTTTTGAAAGCCATATGCATTCTTTCTGGGAACAAGAATCATCTTAAATTCCTGAGTGTCTGGGTGGCTCACCAAGATTTCTTTATGACTAATGAATTTTTTTCACTCCTTCAAACCTTCATCATTAAGGCCATTGTTTCCCCAAGGAGATGTCCTTGTGTACTCAAAAATTGAACAACATTTTCTTCCCTTGTACTTTATGGCAGATGTAGCTGAGCTCTGAACACCTGTGGAGACTCAGCTTCTCTGTGAGCTGGTATCAGCCATTAGTTGGCAAGCTCTTAAGATAACATCTGCTCTCATAACTGCACTCTTATTCCTTTCTTCCTGTTCTCACTCTACAAAGTTTATGGCAGGGTTGTATAATTTTTTAAAAAAACCCTATGATTTCTCTCCACTAGGAATATGGTGAGACATGCTTATGAAACTGCAGATTGTGACAAAATGAGATTTCTGGATCCTTGTCTCACAGTTCCACTGTTCATCTGTCTCTGAACTCTCTGTGTAGCCTCACTATTCCCACATATTTTAAAGGAACAAACTTTTGGGGAAGGAGTGACAGTGTTAATCACAAAGGTAAAAGCAATCTTTTCTTCTCTGTTCCCTCCAGAAAGTCTTTCCCTTCAACACAACAAGTTTTCTTGGTTGGGTTGTATATTTGCTGGAGTGAGGAAGGTAGTGGAAATTCAGACAAGTCTTGAGTGATGACAAATGAGAGCAAATGTTTTTCTTTACTTCTGGTTTTACTTGAACTTCCATAAAGAGAGAACAAAGCCTTTTACTCTGAAAGAAACCCTGGCTGTTTGACAAGATGGCCACAGTAAATGACAGAATGAGTTTTGTTTGACCTTTGTGTGTGACAAATTTAACTGATAGTTATAGAAGAAATTTTAAAGTGTCAGAAGAGGAACTGCTATCTGTTTCCCATGTATGTAAGTGTTATACCAGCTTCCCACAAAGTCTAGCACCTTGTGGCTGTTATTGGTTGTTTTTAACAATTGTCCTTTAAAGACTCCTCCCTTCTTAACACAGGATTTTCCCTTTCTCCTCTGAACAAACCCACGGGCTTGTACAGCTTCACAACCTTACTTAAATGGCATGTCTTGAAGAAACCTCTGTCTTCTCTATGCAGCAACCCAGAGCAGTTCCCTTAGAGCAGTCAGGAGGAACTGCTTAGCTTCTCTTCATTTCACCAGTCTCCTGCTCATTCAAATTCTTCTCCCATACTGTACAGATAGCTCTGGCTACTTGGTTTCTCTGACACTGTCCTTCAGATTAAGCTCTTGGCATAAACACACCTGGGAGCTGAGGCAATTTCCTTTGAGCCCTTCTGCTCTCAGCATAGGCCTCTGTAAACATCGTCTGCCAGGAAAAGAGATGTGGCTGACCCCAGGACAAGTTTGGTTGCTGGCAGGACACAAAGAGAGACTGTTTCTGATCTCAGCTAACAGATTTGAGGGAGGTTATGGCTGTGTATTTTAGCATATTCAATTTGTTAATCATTAGTGATAGGGAATCAATAGTGTCCTTTCCCAAGGAGCAGAAGGGTGAAATCGGTCTTCTTTGAGGATTTTGCAGAGTAAGATGCTGGTTGACAGCTAAGTACAAAAGGGAGTATAAAATGAAACTTGTGTGAGTTTGGGAGAGGACAGGGCAGAAAGAATCTTCATCAGCATTTATTCCTCCTTTCTTGCTATTGACCCAGCTCTCCAGCTATGCACAGACGTGCACAGCTTATCACACACCGCTGCTGGTGTTGTTTTCAGTGTGGCGGCTGGAAACAGCCATGATCTTAGCTTCTCACCACTGTATTTGCAACTCAGGTCTACAGAACATTAGTGACACTCAGCAGGATTTTTACAGAAGTCAAGGGCAAAAGCAGCTGAGTCCCCTTCAAGACACTGGAAATATAATGAATGTCGGAATCATAGCCTGGTTGTTCAGAAATTGGTGCCATTAGCAGGAAAAAGCACACGCTAATCAATAAGTGTTGGCACTTAATGGCTCTGAAGTACTGGTGGGTTGGCAATTTGCATCTACTCACAGCACTGCACGGAGTCACAACAATTTACTGTCTGCTCTCCTGTTGAAATCCACCAATGTAAATTGTCTGACTGGCACATGCTAATTCTTCCTTCCAGTCTCATAAATTACTGTTTAGAAATCAATAAATCTTATATGGGGAACGAAAAAGGAGGCCCGGTGCTGTTTAATTAATAGCTAATTTTCACAAGGTAACATCACCATTTCCTCACCAGATTTTTTTGATGCAACTCTATAGATTTCCTCAGAAGACCTCTCATGGTACATGCCCGTCCTTCTGAACGTCCAGAGATCAGTTTTCACTTAATTCAGTCTCTTCTGAGGTGCTTGTTTTCCCCACATCTCTTGAGATCAAGCTTCCTTCCTTTTTGCACAGGATGTGCTAAACTCAAAGGGCTCCATAACCTGCCCGAATTCCAGGTTGGGAACCCACCCTGGGGCAGCCCAGGCCCTGCCCTGTGTTTGCTGTAGGGGACTGGCTCTGCACTGCAGGTTGCTCTGGTGGCCTCACTCAGAGGCAAAATCCACCTGCGGCAAACTTCAGCTTCTCCCACTGAAATTTTCACTCATGAGTTCCACCTAGCCCACTTCTGAAGAGATGGGACCACTCTCTTTTAATGGGAACTTTCTAGAAAAAGGACATTATAGGGAGAATTCCCATAAATTATCATGATTTCTCCCTCAGTTTTGAAGGAAATCAGCAATGGACCCTTGGCACCGTAGAGAGCAACCAAAACTAAAATAAATAAAGGATTAATATACACCTGAAAAAGATGAATTATCTTCTCTGAGAAAATTTTCATATTTACAAGGGTTACTTATACAAAAAGATTCAGGGAATGTTCACCAAGTCTCTCACTAATATGAGACAAAGTCTGGGATATGTTCACTCACACTCCACTGCAAAATGGAAATGGGACACTCACAACATCATTCTGAAATGTAGTGTTTGACACCATACCTCTTTTGCTCATCATTGTAAAAAAACATAAAAGCACCAAAAAATAAAATTTTATTGTGTTTTTGTTCTCTCAATATCTGAAATTTTGTCCCTAAGATAAGTTTATTAATTTTTGATAGCCTGTTCCCCAGTGAATTTAGCTTGATCTGTCTTTTGGACAAAATGTAATTATAGAGATGATAGCAAATTTCATGAATAGTTATGGTGTGTAAAACCAAATCTCCATTTTCTCACAGGATTCTCCTTTATCTGCATATTAGATCACTGTCTCAGACACCTGATATGGGAGAATGAATTACAGGTGAAATGACAATTAGCCTGAGAGATGGAGAAGGTCCACAGCACACCATCAGTGGGGAATGAGACAGGAGAAATTTATTTTATCTCCTTCTTCACAACTGAGCATCAAGACGTCTGAAATTGTATTACATGGGCCCTTTATTAAAATTCTGGCATAGAAAATGATCCCAAATTCCACACACTGGGCTGGGACTTACAAGACTTGCTTGTCATCAAGTAGTTCACCTGATCTGCTAGTTCCTGAACTCCCTGTAGAGTGTGGACAACAGAAATGCACTCATAGACATTTTGTGGGGACAAACTTATGGAGACTCAGAGTGAGCTCAGAAGCTGTACTGTCAAGGACAAAGCAAGTGTTAAGCAGAATTTATGAGAGTGGTACAAATGTTCTGCAGAGTCACATTTTCACCCATTTAATTCAGTGCTTCTGTTTCATCACAGATGTAATAAGCAAGTGAATGAATGTACATAAATGCATCATAGTTATGTTGTGGCTGAGATTCTCAGCTCTCCACTGATGTCATGGTGTTGCAACAAATCTAAGGCACCCTGTAAGCCTCTTCATGTTTCAAATACCTGTTAATATCACAGATCACACATATGCAGGGAGATAAAACAGCTGCAGATAAAGCAGCTTCTCATGTTTGAGAAAATATAACAAAAATGTAAACTATTTTGTAATGTCCCAAAATTATTTACAATCTGAAAGTAAATGCCTGCTTGGCTCCTGCTGAACTAACACTTATGTTTGATCCACCCAAACAGTTGCAGCTGCCCAGAAGACAGAAGAAAAAACTTAAATGGCTTTACAAGATGTATGAAAGCACTGAAAAGGTTTTGAGAGTGTCTGAACATGAGTACGAGCAGAGACAGGCACTTGGAGTGGTGTGAGGAAGTTAGGATTTCAGAAAGTGCACCTGGCTACGGAACTGCTCTCATGTTCTGGTTGGATCTCTGACAAACTATTTATCAAAGCCTGAGGCTTCTAGTAGAATTAAAACCTAAAATGTGGGCTAATTCACACACAAAAAACTGGCCAGTTACAGGTGAGACTCCAGAGGGACAGTGTCTCTGGATGGTTGGAGACTTGCCTACAACTCCTGCTTTCTAGGTCTCTTGTGCTGTGGAAGGCAGGGCAGAAAACTTTGCCTTGCTAGGTGGGAGATACAGAGGGAGAGGGCAAAATGTCATGGAAGCTCTTGTGCATTCAGACAGCTCAGAATCACCACCCTACACAAAAACCTTCCTCAGGTCTGGGGGATTTTTCAAAATGGAAAACAACCTGTACTCAGCCAGCTCTAGGGTATTCCTGTATAAGAAAAAATACAGATTCCACCTGATGGCTTCTGCAAGCAGGTGTGATTGTAAGAGCATGGTCATCCTCAGGGACCAAGGATTTTGTTTGCTGTCCTTTCTCAGAAAGTCATCTTTATCACAAACTGTATAAGAAGAGAG
>VZTB01015352.1:42035-53378 GCA_013397245.1 Thryothorus ludovicianus | reverse complement strand
GTAGCTGCCTGTAGGACTCTTCTGGCTGCTCCACGTGTTTGCTCCAATCTCCCAGCCACGTGGTGGTTCCTTTGTTTCAAAGTTGCTTCTAGTTCCGAGTCCTTTCTGGCTCTGAAAAGCCTGGTGAGTTCTTAGGCAACCAACAATTCTCTCACCACCCCTCCAGGAAAACAAAGTTTCAGTAAGCCAGAGAAATTAAATCAGCCCCGGCCCTGCCACCCCGGGCAGGGCCGGCCCCGGGCCCAGCCGAGCCCGGCCGGGCCCCGCCGCCCTCCGAGGCCGGAAGCGAAGTGAGCTCACCCCCTCCGGTTTCTTCTTTTGTTTCAAAGAATGTGTCTTTACAAAAAAATGCAGCAATCTCATTGGTTGAAATGAACAGCGCCACCCCAAGAAAATGCATCAGCTGCCATGATTTTGTAGGGAAACAATTCCTTCATGAACATGAACCAGGTGACTGGTCACAACCACACAATGTCAAGTGGCACAGCTTGTCATTAATCATGCTTTCATATTGTTAAGGGGTACTTAGAAAAAAGAAAGAAAAAAATGGTTGTCTGACCCAAATAATTTTTTCTTTTCTAACTTATCAACAAGTGGTGAATACAATAGTTCTACAGATGGTTATTTATGTTCTCATTTTCTTCCCAATAGCCCACAATTGTGAGACCTGTTAGTCTGCACTCAAAACTTCTATCAAGATTCTATTGATGTTTTATCAGAAATATTGACTTCTTTAAATATCTTTCTGTAACATTGCTAGTGACTCTTAGAATTACTAAATAAATAATCGGAGCATTTTCAGTATGTAGAGCATCTTGCACCTATTTCCACCATGCAAACCCTCAAAACTCTCTGAAAGAGTCTTCATAAGCAAACTCATGAAAGCATGTCCTTATTGCTGAAACTGTGGACTTTTTAAGAAGACTCCTCAGAGACAGGTATTACAGATTCTTTTTTCTAGTATAGACAATTGTTCATGTAAGTATAAAGAACTGCACTTTACAGATCCTTGGCTTATGTTCAGTCACTGTCCTTCAGCTGAGATCTGCATGTATGAAGACAGTGATCATATGATAATGATAACCAAAAGAATAACCCAAAACCTAGTTTACATCAGGATTAATCTCTCTGAAATTTTTTTTTCCACAGTTAACAGTTTAGTTCTATTATAGCTGATAATGCAGATGGTATAACCTAATTTCAGAGGATTACTGCTTAAATTTACTTCAGAGAGGTAGCACTATATTTCTTTGTTTTTGTTTATCGCCTTTTTTCCCCCAGCAGAATTAACGTGATTCTCTTGAAAGCTCCAATTTGATGCAGCCTGGCTTAAAGTTCAATGTGCACAAAACACCTCATCTATTAGCACAAAAGTGGAGCATTTCTACCAGTGCTTCAGGATAAACAATGAGAAACATAAAGAATGTCTAAATTAGCATGACGGTAACCTTTGTGTTACATGTGGGCAGTGTAATTCATTAATTAATGCTAAAGGAAATTATGAGAACAACTCTTAATTTCTAAGGCATCCGCATTTACAACCTCAGTTATCTGTTAGGGGATTAGTTTGCTTGGCTCTAAATGACCACAATCACAAGAAGAGACTGTTCTCAGCAAGCAGAAGTCCTGAAAGGTATTCTAAAATTTTTTTATTTATCATCTCATTTTTTCATCTGCTTGTTTTATTTGCTCAGATAATTTGAAAGGGTCGAATGAGATGGGCAGCCTTCAATTAATTGTGTGTCCTATTATTTGCTCATTTTCTTTTGAAAATCAAAGGTATTTTCCCACAGTTTTATACAACTGGTAAATTGTATAACTTAATGAATTCTTTTAAAATTCAAGCACATGGCCAAATTGTAAGTAGGATAGTACTATGTAGGTTTGGGATATTATTACCCTGTTTCTATGCATTAGTACATCTTTTCAATAAAAAAACCCTGCTTGAATCCATTGATATTTTGAAGTAGACAAAACAGCCTAAATAAATTTAATGCCTTCTTAAATATCCAGTTGGGGATTTCAACAAAACGATGGACATTTTTTCTTGCAATTTGTGAGTGAGTTGATCCTTTTGAGCTTCAAGAGACAGACTGAAGGAGACTGTTCATCAGTGCTAAATGCTTTACTCTGCTTATCAAAAGAAACAGAATAACAGCTTTAAGTACTTTGTTTTCCCTCAAGTTAGAACAGATAAAGATCATATCTAGGGATCGAGGTAAACCAATTACATATATTTGAAACAAGTATCTCCAGGTGTGCATATCTCCATGCTGGAACTTTTAAAATTTTATTACTGGCATTTTAACTGAGGTCTTCCAAAGGCATTTTTTTTTAATAATAGGAAAAAGTCAGTAGTGAATATGTGCTTGTGACGTAGATCTGTTTCTATGTTATTTTTGACTTCTGCTATTTTCTTTGATTGCTTTTTTTTTTTTTGCCATTGCTGTGGTTTCTCTAAATAAGCTATCCTAAAATAACTGCATACAATGAAAACCTCAAGATTCTGCTATTCCTCCATCGTATGGACTTTTCCTTTCACATTTTAGGACTTGAAACTGAAAAATAGTTTTTTATTTTTCCTTGTTGAAGAGGGAGCAAGACAGAGTACCTAAAAAACATGCAGCTGTCCAGATTTCAGGCTCTATCGAGTGCCTCAGCCTTTCATTGTATTGTAGCAGAGAAGTAGTTTTGTCAGATATTACCAAGTGAATGACCTTCTCAGCCTGGTAGCAGACGTATGGGATGATGTAGGAAAGGTTAAGGAGTATTGGAGTTTCAGGAAGGGACAAGGACTGATGGAACCAAGAGGTTTCAAGAGTAGCCAGGAGCAGCCACCAAAAAAAATAAAAAAAGGTTCCTTTCTCCATCTCCCAGCAAGAAGCAGGTACAATTTGTGAATTAAGAAGCAAATGGAGGGTAGTCTGTGCTTGGTGTGGCAAACAATATCCTTCTTTGCCCACTCCACAAGATGCCCTCTGCACAGTAGGTAGGAGGATTTGTATGTGGAAGACTAGCCTAAAGTTGATAAAGGTAAAACTCACCACAATCAGAAAGATCACTCCCCTGTATCAGATATACTTCCACGAGGAAGTGGAGATGGGTTATAGTCATAAATTATTCCCTTGTTAGAGGAGCACAAAGCCCAGTATGACAAATAGGCACAACCTAGAGGGAGGCCTGCTGCTTCCCTCAGACCTGGAATAGGAAAATCACCAGGAAGCTAAGAAGTTATCAATATACACAGAATTACACACACAGAATGACTAGGTTGGAAGAGACCTTCAAGATCATTGAGTCCAATCCATGCCCTAATACCTCAACTAAACCATGGCACCGAGTGCCATATCTAGTCTTTCTAAACATGTTCAGGGACAGTTACTCCACCACCTTCCTGGGCAGACCATTCTGTATATTATCACTCTTTCTGTGAAGAACTTTTTCCTAACATCCAACATATATTTCCCTTGGCACAGCTTAAGACTGTGTCCTCTTGGTCTGTTAGTTGCTCCCTGGAGAAAGAGACCAACCTCCACCTGACCACAGCCACTTTTCAGGATGTTATAGAGAGTGATAAGGTCACCCCTGAGTTTTCTTTTCTCCAGGCTAAACAGCCCCAGCTCACTCAGCCGTTCCTCACAGGGTTTGTGCTCCAAGCCCCTCACCAGCCTCATTGCCTCCTCTGGATATGATCCACTATCTCAATGTCTTTCCCAAATTGAGGGGCCCAGAACTGGACACAGCACTCAAGGTGTGGCCTCACCAGTGCCCAGTACAGGGGAAGAATGACCTCCCTGCTCCTGCTGGCCACACTGTTCCTGATACAGGCCAGGGGCCACTGGCCTTCTTGGCCACCTGGGCACAGAGCTGGCTCATGTTCAGCCAGCTGTTAACCAGCCTCCCCAAGTACACACGGCTCCACAGCTTGTGTCACTACCAAAATGTTGTTCATTTGACAATGGATTAGCCTACAAAGCACTACGAATCCAGGCCTCAGAGAGGATTCCCCTTGCTCAGTGGGAGGGTCTGCACAGTAACTAGCAGGGCTCATTGGCAGAGTTTCAAACTGGACATGAGCCAGCCATGGGCACTGCCAGCCCAGAGAGCCAAGTGTGTCCTGGGCTGCACCCAGAGCCCCGTGGGCAGCAGGGCAGGGAGGGGATTCTGCCCCTCTGCCCCGCTCTGCTGAGACCCCACCTGCAGAGCTGCCTCCAGCCCTGGGGTCCCAGCACAGGGAGGACATGGAGCTGCTGGAGAGAGTGCAGAGGAGGAACACCAAGGTGATCAGAGGGATGGAGCTCCTCTCCTATGGGGAAAGGCTGAGAGAACTGGGGTGTTCAGACTGGAGAAGAGAAGGCTTTGAGGTGACCTAACTGTGGCCTCCTAGTTCCTGAAAGACGCCCAGAAAAAATATGGCAAGAGGCTATTCACAAGAGCATGTAGTGACAGAACAAGAGGGAATGGGTTCAAACTCAAAGAAAGTAGGTTTAGATTAAATATTAGGGAGAAATTGTTTACTGTGATAGCGGTGAGGCACTGGAATAGGTTGGATTTTTTGAGTCAAGTATATTTGTTTTTCACATT
Organism: Thryothorus ludovicianus; assembly: GCA_013397245.1. Taxonomy (NCBI): domain Eukaryota; kingdom Metazoa; phylum Chordata; class Aves; order Passeriformes; family Certhiidae; genus Thryothorus; species Thryothorus ludovicianus. Next base: position 48,794 of record VZTB01015352.1, on the reverse strand, counting down.
CTTATATAAATCCTACTTTATTTCTGATTGATTTCACTTTGTCCCCTGCTATTTTTAGCATGCATGGCTCTAAATTGTCCTGAAAGCAAAGTACTATATTCATTTTTCTCAAATGTAAAGCCAAGTAAGTGCCCTCTGCTGAAACATAATGCTCTCTGTAGTGATGGACTTAGCACACACACATCCCCCTCAAAAAACAGAATGAAAAGAGCATTAAATTTTGAACAAGTGAACATTATTATTCTCACAAAGATAACAGCCTGAGCTGAATAAAAAATAAAAAGCAAAATTGTTAACTGATGGTCTGATTGATGTGGTTTATCAATTTTCCTTTTGCAGCTTTGGAGAGTCAATAGTTTTAATCTATGACTGGTGAATAGAGTCAGGTTATCAACACAATAATAATGTTGGTGGTCAAAGAATTCTGAAGCAACTGTCAGGGAGACTGGAATTATATTAGTTTCAAAATACAGCTCTATGTTGAGTTTTCTCAGCACAACTTTCAGACTGATTCCCTTTAGAAAACTCAAAGGCTTGAGTTCAAACAAAAGACTTATAGAATCATAGCATGGTTTGGTTTGGAATCTTTAAGATTGGATATACCATCAAAAGAATTGTGTTTATCATCTTCTAATAAGAAAATAACTCTGCTCCTTTATGCAACAAGAAACATTAGTACTTGAAGTCTACTATTTAGTGCTTAAACCTAAGCACACAGTTTTTTAGATACAAAGCAATGTTTCTTGAGCAGTCTCCAGCTCCTCTAGGCAAGAGCAATAAAAAAAAAATTATTCTTGCATCAGAGTCTGGTTGATTCATATAACTAAATTAAGACAGTATATATATGTGTGCATGTATATATGTACACATATACCTTGTAAACTGCACTGAAAAATTCTGTAATCTTTATAGATTTGTAGTACCATAGAATGGTTTGGGTTGGAGGGGACTTTAAAAAACATCTCATTCTAACTCCTCTGCCAAGACCGGAACATCTTCCACTAGACCAGGGGGCTCAAAATCCTCTCCAGCCTGGCCTTGAACACTTCCAGGAATGGGGCACCCACAGTTTCTCTGGTCAACCTGTTTCCAGTACCTCACCAGCATCAGATTAAAGAATTTATTCCTAATATCCTAATTTACCTTATTTCAGTTTGAAGCCGTTTGCCTTTGCCCTTGCAAAATGTCCCCCTACAGCTTTTTTGCAGGCCACTTTTGGTACTAGAAGATTTCTTTAAACTGAAGATTTCTTTAAGCTTTTTATAGTCAGAGAAATTAATTTTTCCCTGCCTTTTAACTTTTAGGATCAAGATCTACATCATTCACATGTATAGGTTCTTGTATTATTACTGCCTGAAAAGGTAAGTAAGGTTAAATTGTAGAAGAATTTTGAGTGTGCTGAGGAACAGTTAAAAATAGCTGCTTCTACCATGTAGCTAATTATGCAAAAATGTGTTTTCTTTGAAGTGGTTTGATTTTGTTGTTATTATAAATCTCTTAAGTTAAAACAACAATGCAAGAACAAAATCTAGAAAAAAACTGTTAGATATTTCTGATATTTCTCTTATTTTGACATTAGCTTGAAGCAAAAAAAAGTATGAATGTAACATTGTGATGACAAATCACATTTTTACTTTAATTAGGATTTTAAAAGGAATAATTATATTGTAAGGGGCTGAGGCTGAACTGGATCCTGAGAATTAATCAAATAATTAATATGACACAAAGAAATGATAGAACTTGCAAAGAAAGTAGTGGAAAAATTGACAAAACTATTTCAATGTGTTGTTTTCGCTTCTAAGGCCCTCTCTGAATCCTTGTATTTAATGTGCTGCGACTCCAGCTACAAACTTTAATTCTGAGCTTCCTAATAGACCCTCTACACTGATAACTATCTTCTGAGGTTAGTAAAAACCAGAAAGGTTATTTCAGACACACATAGAACTCTGTCTTGATTCCCCTTTGGCTTTAAACTTCTTCTCATTTAACTCAGATAGTTCTAAATAAGTAACCTAAAAGTTCCTGATTTTCTATCCTGACCTTAAGCCTTGACTTTCAGGAAAAACTCTGAAACACAATGTGCATATGTATGTGTGGAAGCACACATGTGTATGCTATTATCTGCCTGAAATTTTCCCTTGTACTGAAACAGTGACTTCCAAGTTTGTGAGACCAAGCTTAAGACAGAGTTTCACTCCATATGTTTTTAAGCCCCCATACATACCTTTAAGCTGGTCTATCTTCAGAGACAATTCTATCACCATGAGAAATGTCTTATATGCATATACTGGCATTTCTAGCAATTCTTCAAACTGGCCGCTGCTATGTAACAGTGGATTTTTTTTTTTCCACAGCTTGTTCATGTAACTAAAAATAAAACAATCCCATTTGTCCTTCAGCAATATAGTTTTTTGGTTAGGCACCTGAAACAAAACCAGATATAATCCTTCCTTTCAAGATCATTCAGGAACTGATTTCAACTCTTAACATTTTACTTAAAGAATTATACAAAGAATGAAAAAAAAAAACCTCCAGAATTTTTGTTGGTCTCATTTAGAAGCAGCTGGGACTAAAATTATGAATACTAAATAATTCTGTACACACATTCACATAGATACACATACATATATATATATATACACACACAGACACACATAGAAGAATGTCCCTGAAACCAAGCACTGCCCATTTGATATGTATCCACCTCCTTGCCTTGTTGGCTCTTTCAAGGGGTTTCAATTCTGACCTAGAGTGGGTGTCCTGTTGGAACAGTGCATGCAACCTCTTTCCACTGTTTTAATATTTTACCCTCATGGACATGTGTGTGCTTCATAAAGTAACTTTAAGTCAACAGACAGCCAGTCTTGTATTTTTTAAATAGGTGTATTTGTGATGAAGACTTGCACAGTCTCATCTCACTTATCTTTCCTACCTGCTGTCTTCCTCTATGTACGTATCATACAAAAAATAACTAAGGAAAAATTGTTCTGTCTGTGAAATCAAGACAACTATCCTGGGTTTTGCAATAAAGATTTCCAGAAATTAAAAACTTATAAAAATAGCTTGGCTCAACTTTAAATAATTTGTTCTTCAGCTTTCAGCATATTTATTATTAATAGATTTCTAAACTAGATTACTGAATCATACAATGAAAAGTATTTTGGACTAGAAGGAAATCTATAATATTATTTGATAAGTATTTCTATGTGTTAAATATTTTACTTATGAAAGAAACATAAACCTACCATAATACAAAGGGGAATGAAGTTCTATACAGACCTCTGGATGCAATATCACAAAAAGTGACTAATTTTTCAATGTAAAATGAAAAACCAAGAAGTCTTACATTTATTACCTAAAAAAATCACAGCATTATTAATATAAAATGCTCTTGAAACATAAAGTGTTTGAAATTGCAGATAAATAGAGAAACATTTGTCAGATGTGGGAAAGATTAGAGCAAGACATAAAACAATCATTGTTTTTCCGTTCCTAGGCACTTTAAAATTGTATACAGAGATAGGAAAACAACAACCTTAATAGAAACCTTTGGCCATACCTAAGATTGGTGCTAAAATGATAATTCAATATAAAAGAAGTAATTCTATTCACAGCAGGGCTCCACATAAAAACTCCAACAAATCTTCCATCTCAGTGGGTCAGTTTGACATCTGCAATATATAGATTTTGGATGGTAGCTGGTATGAATGACATTTTGGTACCAAGCCATAGAATTTTAATAAATTCCTAGTATATCTAACAACCACCTAAAATATTTGCCCTTTGGCAGTAGCTTTTTAGCCAGTAGTTTTTTTAATGTATATTACAGTTTTCCATAATATACATTAAAAAAAATACTCTTTTTATAATTTCTACACTGATTACATTGTGAATGAAAAAGATTATGTTATTTGTGAAAAAAAGTCTGAAGTTTCCCAATCCATTTGGCCCTCCTCTGACTTCAAGTTATAAAGTGTGCTTATCGTACTTAAAGTTTCTAAAAAAATTGTAAAGCATGCTAATACAATTTTTAAAAATCCTTTATCAAGTTTATTATTCTATATATGGAAATAGCTCTATTATTCAGATAAATAAAATTCTTATAAAATGTTCTGACTCAAACCCCATTTTAGTATTAACTCCTAATTTAAAATATCTGTGCTGAAAAATTATTTACTCAAAACTCCATGAGATAAGTCACCCTAGAAAATGAGAATGGCATGAAAAAAACATGAAACAAGTCATTGTCTTTAGAAATCAACAATTTCTTTTTGATCCAGAGGTCTGGTACCATGCTTAAACTTTGCACATGTCTGTGGAAGGCCACTCACAATATTTTTATTTTTAATTTGAAGGGACTAAATTATGACTCTACCAAATACAGTATCTGCAATAATTTATTTAAATATACTCTTAGCTGGTAATTATTCAGACTAAAATCCAACATTAAACTTGTTGAGGTAACATCTAATATTTTTAAGGATGATCTTCAAAAGGAATCTGGATTCCCTTTTCCCACAGTTTAGGAATGAAAACAAGACTACTTTAGTCAGATACATAAGAAAAACCATGAATAATATTCTTTTCAAGAATACTTCTTAAAAGTGCAATTTATTTTTAGAAATTTAGAAAAATAGGGAAAAAATAACCTTTTTTCTCCATTTTGAATGTTCTCACAAGTTCACATTGAATTCATATCTTGGTTATTCACATTGAGACCTGAAGCTTTAAAAAAATCTTTGCTGCTTATAAATATTTTTAATTTTTCTTAAAATTGTGTGAACACAAACACACACACACACACACACACACACACACACACACACAAAGATAAATGTATATTTNNNNCAAAACCTTGCATGGCAAAAAAGAACTGTCCACTCTCTCAGGGCATATCTGCATATTTTATGCTTATCTGCTCTACTCATGCTTTTCTACAGAGCAAGCCCTATTAATTCATCAAATTAAAAAAGGAAAGAAACACTTAGTCTGCCATTATGACAGAACCAATTACAGCAAGACTGAGAAATATATGAAAGGTGTCAGCGCAGTAATTAAAACTTCATTCTTTCTAATTAGTTTTGGGTTTGATCAACCAGTAAGATGTGGAAGTAGACTACTAAAGAAGGGTTAAAATATCCTGGAAGGATTTAGTAATTATAGATATTGATTACTTTTAGACTCTGTGGAGCCGACAGGATAAGAAAAGCACACTTGCCTGTTTGGTCCTTTTATTTCTCACACGATTGATGAGTTAATAAACAGGAAGCAAGCACTCACATAAATTCAACATCCGTAATATTTTTCTCCTCTGAATTACTTGGATGAGAGGGACATCTTTTATGTGAAGTCACCAGAGAGGAGCCAGCAGACTTGATCAGCAACCTATGCTCTTTCCTGTGATTAATACAGTGTTGTTGTTTAAAGAGGCAGCACCATTAGGCAAAAACTCAACAAAAAGGAACAATGTTCCTTCAAGTGGGACCTCCTGTCACGCTCTGATGTTTTCCCCTTTGTAAAATGCATCTTCTTCATGTATTAGGATCTAGTCTTTTTCTGCATATGCTATCTTAAATAAATCCAATCACATCTACATTTTCTAATGTAAACTTACTGCTTTTCTTGTGCTTTTTAAAAAATAAAATTAAAAAAGAAAAAAATTACTTTGTTAGCTATAAAATTAATTAAAAACCTGAAAATGAGGGCATGAACTTGGAAATATTTCAAAGTATCTTTACTTAACAAAACTTTTTATACCAAAAAAGCGCTTTTGGATCAACTGTGCTCCAAAGCAGAGGAAAAAGCAAACATGAAACATAATTCAGGATGGGTTTAATTTACAGGAGTGCTGTAAATCAGCATAGAGACAAACCATGAAGGACAGAAATTCTCAGTTAAAGAAGACAACACTTTTTATAGTATTCAGATGAAGCCAATGATAATAAAGGAAGGAATATAGTGAAGTCACATAAGCACCCTTAATGTTTTCAGTGTAGCTGTACTATTTAGTGAACACACATCGCTAAAAGTATTTTGTGGCCTCAAGTTAGATTACTTTGCAACTCTTCTGTGTTCTTTCAATTTGCTTTTTTCTGTGTCACTGTTGAATTTTATTCCCCCGATCTACCAAATTTAATTGTGTGAATCCTTGAAGAAATATACTCTATGTGTCTTCCTTCCTTTCTACATTCATTCCAATTCATACAAGCACACTGCATTTTCTCTTCTTTTTTCTTCTAGACAGCAAATAAATTTAAACAAAAAGTTTTTACTATAAATTACTCTTTTTTGCATTCTTTGGTTTTTTGGTTCATTGGTAGAGATTATTGCTTCAAATTTTCTCTAATGGAGGCTCTTTTCATCTATTGTTCTCAATAGATGAAAATAGANTTAATTCCATTGATCTTTATGGGATGTAGAGATGCTGGGTTTTTTCTGGATTTTATTTGACTGACAGATAATAATTTTCAGATGAGAAAAATATTATAAAATATGATTAATAAATAGTTTTCATAAAAGCTGATTAAAAATTAAAGTACTTGTTTCCTACATGTTAAGAAATAATCAATATATTTCCAATTTGAGAATATTTTCTAGAAAGTTTTAAATAATATATTTCTCTTAAATATTTTCAAAACAGGAACATCAATAATCAAAACATAAACAAAAAAAAATCACTTATTTTTAAAAATATATTTTATAGCCTAAATAAGTAAAATACCAACAAACAAACAAACCCAAAACAATACCCAAAGAAAA
>VZTB01015347.1:0-18291 GCA_013397245.1 Thryothorus ludovicianus | reverse complement strand
TCTTCCATGGATTCTTTAGCTGCACTGTGAACGAACTGGTATGGATGGCTGCACTAAAATTGGTCTCCTCTAATGCAGATTTTTCTATACTGTTCAAGCACATCACAACTATGGCATAAAAGGCACTTAACCTTTTTCTTTTATTTTCTTATCAAGAATTAAAATGCAAGTGAGTTGAGGGTAGGAATTCCTCATGTGTAGACTGGGTCGAGATATAAACTTGTAAAGGATTTAAGAGTAAATAGGCAACCTGAAATACACATTGACTTGTGCTTGAACTCCCTTCCTTTTTCTTTCCAAAGTTTGGTTGATGTCAAAGGCCATCTGTTTCCTGTAGTGCAGAAACATGTAGACATTGAGAGAACAGAATTTTAATCAGTTCAGTAAACTACAATTTAAATGTTTGTTCCAAGAATCTGAATAGTTACTACACTGGAATTTTTAGTGCAGCGATTTTCTGCTTTTTTGTGTATTTAAGATGTGAATGTTATACTTTATCTCAAAGTAATGAAGCACGGCATAGTCTCACTGTGCCAGTACTGGCACCTTCTAAGACTTGTTGAGGATCCCCAAATCTCAGATAACTTCTGAATGAAGGAACTGGATTGAACCATCCCTCAGGGGGAGGACTTCCTTAGTTATAGGTAAGGAGTGTTCAAGTGAAGTTCCTCTTTCCATTTTGTTTTCAGTCCTGGTGCCATGCCAGGTGTCTCAGTCAAAAAGGTTGGACCATCTTGAGAGCTCAGGCTATCAATTTATGATGAAAGAAACTGCCTTTAGGCATCTCTTATTTGGATGCTTTCACTGTTAGCATTAAATAAGAGTATTTTAGTATTGCTGAAATGCATAGTATTAGTTCAAATTTGCTGATGATCACATATCCCTTATTGGTAGATATTGTTTACTTTTTCATGTTCCCTATCAAATTCTTGAGGTAAAGCTAAAATTTTAAAGCTAAAATATTTTCCTCTTTGGCACTCAAAGTAATTTCTCTTGGTTTGTATAAAAAGTAATCTGTCACTGTGCTTCAACATAAATTTTAAAAATACTCCTATGTGACATAAAACTATATAATTAAATAAAATAAATAATGAATGGAAAAATTTTCAGAATTGCTGTTGTTCTGATTTTTTTTTGGTTTTTTTTGTTATGCTGTTTCATTGGTTGGATTTCTATGTGGCAATAATAATAACAGGAGCATTTGCAAAACAACAGCATTTTGGCTTCAAACCCAATTAGAACAAAAAGCACAATAACACATTATAATATAAATCTGACATGTAGTTTTTCCTTTAGGAGATATTCAGTTTTTAGCTTTAAACAAGTCCCTTAGAAGCTTTAGGGTTCTTAGGATGCCTAGAGTCAATTTTGAACAATTTTGCAACTTACTACAGGGAAGCTTAATTCAAATGCAACAAAACACTGAAAGAGGTAGTGCTTTGGAGCACTTAACTTCCTCAAAGGACTATCAGTATGAAGCCTCAGATGGGGAGAAACAAGATGTAAATAAAATATTTCAACCTAAACCCATGGTAAATAGCAGAAAAATGGGTCTATCTTCTTAAGAAAGAAAAATTGTATTTCACACTATCAGGACATATAAATATCATTGTGATAGCAAAATTATGACAATGCATTGTTTCACTGTCAGAGAGTGGGATAAAGATCTTCTGCAGTAGAATAGGTTCAATTATTAGATCCAAATACCAGTTCTATTCCCTGATTCTTATCTGAGAAAGATTCTACTCACATTGGCCTTCAAATCTGCATTCCCAAAGGAAGTACTTCCTGTACTACTTGCACAGAGAACACTTAATGATATGGGTGAAGAATTTTCATTTTGTGGGCTTTTAACATTGGATGTTATTGATGACATGTGACTCATTGCCTAAGGGACATTCGTGTGTTTTCTGATCGAACTATGACAGCTTTAATGCTAGGAAACAACAAATAATGTATTGAGTGTTCTCATGATTAATTTAGGCAGAAAAAACAACAGAAATTGAAAATAAATTCCTGCCCTTGCTGAATCTGTTGGTAGTACTTGTTTTTTGGCTGTCTGCTTATGATTAACAAATTATTTCACACTGAAATTAGCAGTAGAACCACCTCTGTATGTGTATCTCAAAAACCAAGCACCATATTTTTATTAATATTCAGCAGTCTTGCTCTTCAGTGAATGCTGCTCTTTCAATATCATCCTCCAAAAGAGAGGTAAATATCACATACTCTTCCATTAATATATTCAGGTTTCTAAACATTAATCGTGGTACTCTTGCTACATAATAGAATAACTTCTGATATAAGAAGCAGTTTGAAAATAACATATTTAATCAATAAGTACAAGAAAACCACTATTCTGCCCCCAAATTCCTAAAGTACTTTTTTCCCCAAATTCTTTATGCAATGGTAGAATTCTGCCATACATACAAGTTTTTAGAATGGTTAGTCTTGTTATTTTTGAACTGTGTATACTCACAGTTACTAACTACTATTATACATACTGTAGTATCTTTGTGTATTAGTCCTAGGTCATTCTTTTAGGCACATAGTGAGATTTTTAAAATTCCTTCTCTTATTGTTGACTCTATTGATATGCCTAGAAATTAACAAAAACATTACAGTATGAACTGAAAAAAATACTTTTAATTCTGGTCAGAGTGTTTTCACTCTAAGAGCCTGGAGGAGGCTGTAGCCACACACCCCCTGGATTTAATGAATACTTTATTGAATATTGAATTATTTTTTTCTTGTTTGAGTTGTAGAACTGAAAATTGTGATGAGAGATACGATTGAGAAATGGCAGGTAGATTGTAGAGAGGTGATACATATATGATAGGTAGATTTAGACTACATATACAAAAGAAATTGCTTATGAGGAGGGTTGTGAAACACTGGAATGGGTTGCCCAGAGAGGTGGTAGATGCCCTATCCCTGGAAACATTCTGAATCAGTCTGGATGGTGCTCTGGGCAACCTGATCTTCTCAAAGATATCCCTGCTCTTTGCAGGGGGCTTGGACTTGATGAACTTTAAAGGATCCATAGATCTATTCTAGTTCAAACTATTTTATAATCATTATGTAGGATTTTGCTTCCTCTTTTCTTGAAGAATGGAAATAAAACAGGCCAGTTTGGGAGTGAGGAGCTGGGAGTGGAATAAACTTCTGTATTGCTCAAATACACTATTTAATTAACTTCATAGTTCACTGTATAGCAGGCCTGTACCATTGCTAACCATACAAGGACAAGAAGAATCTCTTAAAAAAATATACAAAACTCTATCTGACCCTTGAAGACATGCACTATCAGAGGTTTATGTTTTGAATTTTGTTAAGGAAACTCTGTTGAGATTTTCATATGCGAACAATGCACTGGAGTTATTTTTCCCTTGGCAATTATTATATCTCAAGATCTTTTCAAAATAATTTTTGACTATTATAAAAGATCTTTTAGTTTACATATCCTTTATCTGATCTGAAAAGAAAGCTATTTATATTAAGAGATTTATATATTTCAGAATGGAATAGAGGGGATATTTAGAAACAGCTAATATTAACAGCATTCTCTGCCAGTGTATAGCAGAATGTGTACATAAACAAGACCAGTCTTAAGTACAGCAGAAGGTATTGCTCCTGGCAAACAGGGAAAAAGATAAGGCTTGTAGTATCTCATCACTGTAGTATGGTACAGTGAGGTCAAAAATTTGTCCCATGTTGCTTTCCCTATTTTCTTCAGATTGACATGCTCCACTAAAAAGATACAGACCTGCTGTCACAATCCCAGTAGATCAAGTTGATGATTTCAAATATTTTCAGCCCCTTCAGGGTAAAGGCACTGTGCTTGCAGTCTCACCAGTGAGCCAGATGAACCCTTGGTACATTCTATAGTCACTTTATTACCTCTGTCTAATGCTGGCTGAATAACATCAAGAGTAAAAAAGACGGTTGTGCTTATTCCCCTCACTTTTTTCCTTCCCTGAGGCAGCATGGTACAGGGAATAGGGATGTGTACAGACAACTGTCTGTCACTGCACTAATTTGCTTTGTGTCTTTTGCCTTCAGACATGCTTCTGTAAACACCTAAAAATGGTAATCCCCCCACCATTTTCAGGATTCATTGATAAATAATTAACCTACAAAAGAGTATGAATGCAAAGAATAAGATTTTTGTCACACGTGCAGTTTAATACCAACATTTCTTACAATATTAATCCTTGCCAGTTTCCATACTCTCCTCTCCTCTTGCCTGCTTTCTCAGGAATGGTCTTGTCTTTCTTTCTATGTAGGGATAATTATATCTCTGTCACTTTCCTTTTATTGGGCCAGAGGTCAGCACTTGGGAGCTTTTTCTACCTTCCTGTCCTTTGATATTGCATAATCTCAGCTATTGGATTGCCTGTCATTCCAATTATTCCATGACCGCTCTAGAAATATGCTGATATCTCCTGATCTTGGTTAATAATGTGCAGCAACATTTCTTGGAATGAGAAAAATATTGCTCTGATATAGAAAAAAAATTGACCCACACAATACATGACTACTATAAAGCAGGTTAAATACAGCCTCCATATCTCACTAAAGAAATAGAAAAATTTGAAATATCAATGTCTAGGATTAACTTTGCATACACAAATCTGGCTTATACTCACCAAGGCACTAAGCCTCAGTTTTTAGTTTGAACTTTGTTCACAGTAAGTTAAATATAAAGTTGCTCTAAAGCAACATAATAGAAAATCTTATTTAAGAGTAAGAATCTTAAAAAGATGAAAAAAAAAATCTGAAACAAAAAACAAAATTCAGAAACCTCTTCAGGAACTTGATGGATAGTACATGTGGTTTGTAAAGGATGACATCACAGAGATGTCCTTGTACCATGGTAAGGGAAAGGCAAGTACCAGGAAGAATGGTGTAGATGAACTAAAGTCAATTGTAAGGTACCCAATAATCCCTTCTAGAAGGTGTTAACTGGATATTGCAGCACCTTTCCCCTCTGCCCCTTTTTTTCCTCCTATCATTTTGTATAACCCAACCATTCATTTTGTTAGATAATGGAGCTGTTGCGGTTTACTTCAGAGAGATAATTTTATAAAAACAAGTACAAATGTACATCTAACAAAGCCAAAGAAAAAACAGCTTTCCTGAAACTGCATCCCACTGTCAAAAGTGGGATAGGGTGTGGCAAGGGAGCTTTATTTTTTGTTTTCTTAAAAAGGGAAGTCATACCATTTGTAATAATTTTAATAATAAAGTCTATAACAGTTATACCTCCCTTGTTTTACTGTTATCTATTATGCTCATAATAAACAATGATGATTTGCCTAAAGGAAAATGTTCAGGTTTTCTTAATCCTTTTTTTTTTTTTAATTAAGAATGTTTGTACTCTGTATGGATGTTTCTATCCCAACAACAGTATTCACCCTGGTGGACTTGCATAAGTCAGTATACCTTAATCAAATAGAGAAGGGGATAAGAAAATGNAAGTAACCCAACCCCCAACAGATACGTGCAAATATAAATCCACATTTAATCTTTAGGGACCAGCCTGTATGGGTAGTATAGAAAAATATATATTTTTTGTTGTTGTTGTTTTCTTCATGAAAATTGATGGTTCTGTACAGACAAATGGTATACCTTAAAAGAAAAATAACATTAACTCTGCAGTTGCATTGTTGTCTGAAAGTAACCTAGAATTTGGAACACTTAATTTGTCAAGACATTCTGACAGGTCTCATCAAAAGTCCAGTATAAGCTTTACTAGTTTGGCTCATTAAATTAAAAATGGGCTTGGAAAAGGTCATGGGGAATTAGAGGTTACAGAACAAATAATCAAACCAATTAGCTATAACTTGAATCTTGTGAGCTGCCTAAAAGAGAAAGCAGACCTGACCTTGTCAAAGAGAGAAGGATATTAAAATTGCATACCAAGAAGTAATCCAGAAAGTTCAATGCAAATATATACAATATCGCTGAAGTTTGAGTTTTCTTGTTGCCATTTTGGTTTGAATTTTTTTTTAAGAACAAAAGTACTAAACCTCTCCCACTCAACATAATGATATTCCTGCACTAAACTCCCAATGTATTCTACAAGTTTCTGATTCACAGTAAGGGTTACTTGTAAGATTGATGGGTCTGGGTGAAATAGGACGGCGGACGGAGACGAGAGATCTCTATAAGCTGGTTCCTAGAACTTGGTTTTTATTACAAAAGGCGTGAGGTGCAAGCTAGGACCCAGCTTAGAGCTGCTTGCAGCAGCTCAGAGCTGGCCCAGGTGGGGGAGGACAAAAGGCTGAGGGGCAAGAGATGGGAGCAGATAAGAACAGGAGCAAGAGAAGTAAAAAGGAGTAAGAAGAAGAGTAAGAAAAGAGAGGGGTAAGAGGGGTAAGAGCAAAAAGAGAGCGAGCTTCTGGTTACAATGCAATAAATCCTTTTCTATGTTGAATACTCTAAATTCCACTAACCAATCTCCTACAAGATACAAATTCTACGGCATTTGCATACAGCCTAAAAGAATCCTTACATTACTATACCTATCACCAACCAGAGGGTCTTGCATATCTAAACAAGGGGATTACTCATCCCGGACATACCAGCTTTTCAGGTGTTCATCAACTAGGGTTTTGGTATGTCGAAGGTCGCCTTCATTTCAATTTCATTCACAGTTTCCACATTCTTAAAATCTTCCATGACGCAATCATATTTACAGGGCTTTCCTGTTTCATCCTTCCCAACAGTTACTTATTTATATTGTGATATTAGATACATTAAAGTCTCACTATCTGATCCTTCTCACATGCTATATTGTAAATGAAAAATAATTCTGCTGAACTTAATTATGTCATTGTAAAATTGATATGAGGGGGGAAAACAGGTCATAAATCTCCATGTTAATTTTGGTTGAGATAATCCATTCTGTGAAATCTGAAAATGTATACCAAGTCCTCAAATGCTTTTTCTCTTCATGTGTGTTGACATAAAATTCTTGTAAGTTCTCGTATGTTACTTTGCTGAATTTTATAAGATATTAAATAGCAGTATAAAGATGCCTTGAAGAAAGCTGGAGTTATCCATGTATTAATTCTTTTGGTTTTTTTAGTACTGACCTAAAAGGGTCTCTATTATTTCCTAAAAGAATTATTATTTTATTTTGTTAATTTGCAGGCATATATCAGATGATTCTCTGGTCAAGATCTGAAGGAGAACAAGACTAACATAAAAAAAAAATAATGGGTTGTATTTCTTTTTTAATTTATTAAAGTATTGTCAGAAGGACGCTTGGTTCAGATAAGCCCCCTGAAGATTACCACTGGATCTCATGAGTTTGACCACTTTAACCACTTTGACTTCTCTGCTTCTCGCATTGGCCAATATTTTCAGAACTGTTCTACACCTTCTTCAATAACTATAAAAATTTATTTCCCAGTGACTACAATTAACATTTTTGTATGAGGGCATGCTTTGGGTGATGACTTACATTTACTTCTCAGAGATTACTTTAGTCTGAGAAAGATGGATACCAAAAATTTAAACTGCTCTCTCAGCTGAGATTATTATGCTGCGCTGCCCCAGATGGTGGCTGTATAATTCATACCAGCTCAGGATTTTGGCTCCATTGCCCTCAAGTTGTCAGGAAACTAGAATGTAGTGTGTGAAAGAGTTCACTGCTGGACTTCTGCTGGACTAGAAGGCAGAGAAGGCTCAAGGTTGGATGCCTCCCTGAAAAACTGAGAATTGGCATGTTTCACTTAAATGGAAATCACAGATAAACTATTTGATAAATGTAATACTTTTATCAGCACAAAAGTGGGTAAACAGCAGAACTGGCAGTAGAAGGGAAATGCTGTACTGCACGTGTACAGCACTTGTTTCCAATCAGACTCTATTGAATGTAACTGCTCAGAAAGCTGGAAAGAAAACTGAATAATGGCATTCAAAGACAAAGGCTCTACCACAAGGCAACATTTGTGCTAAGTGCTTTCAAAGTGCTAAACTATCATTTTAGGTGTCATATGAGAGAGCAGATGATGAGTTGAAGGTGACAAAAGGTCACTTCTTCAGGGCCAGAAATGACTTCAAGAAACAGTCCTTTCAGAATCAGCAATCTACTAAAGTTGTTACACAACTCTGTGGTATGTTGAGCAGTCCTGAAAAAAAACAGACCAGTGGAATATGTTTCATAGCAATGCTAAATTTATAAACTTCCTACAGCCTACTAAAATAACATTTCAGGATCTATTCAGCTTGTGATCTTACCATGCTACTCATGTTAGAGATAAAAGAAAATTAAATTCTGTGTTTTTGAAGCATATGAACAGAATGACTGAGTGATATTAAGCAGGACCTGCAGTGAGATCCTTTGTTGAACTCACTTTTGAAATGAAGGTAAAGGGATGGTTTCAAATAAGGTTATTGTAGTCTATATTAGTTTCTGAAAATAAACTGTATGTTCTATATAATTTTCATTACACCTTATTCCAGATATGGAACATTTGGTTTGATTTCTAATAATTGAAGAATTTATTTTTTGAGTTTTCTTCTCTTTGGCTGAGTGTGAAAGAAAAGATGTGGCAAAGTGATAATTTTATATCAGATAATAAAGGCTCCTGTTTATTTGAAGTAGGGTTATTTTTAGAATAACACATAGATTGTTTAATTATTTGACTGTAATTTTAAATTTCTTACATAAAAGATTCACCCTCTTGAAATATTACTATAATATCTTTCTCTGGTAGTTATATGTCTTCTATTTCCAAGCCCTTTTTTGTTTTGTGTATTTATATTAAAATACTGAAGAGTAGTATATTCTCCATGATTAACAGGCTAGCAATGCATATAAACTTGTGATATAGGAGCAAATTCCTTTAAGCCAAAGTATCTGGTCTCCAAAAAAAATGTTGTTTCAAATACCCTTTACCTACTGTCAGAATGTATTCTACATCTAGATGGAAATCAATGGTATTTGTGTCCCTATGACAACCCTTCCCTGTGGATTAATGCACTACATCGCCTCTATATTAAAGGTTTTACTGTTTTCTAAAACTTACACCAAATTCTAAGCCTTTGTCCTCTGAGTTGTTTTGGATTCAGGATTTAGGAACATTCTTCATGTTCCTAAATCCTGAATAGTTCTTTTTCTCATTAAAATTCTGACTTTGAATTGTTCTGAATTGTAAGCAAAAGTCACTGAATCTAGAGTCATAACTAAATAATGGACAAAATACTACCAAAGGCTTAAGCTTGAAATGTAGCACAGAAACCTTTGCTGATTAATAGATTTTCATTTTTTATCCATTTTTGACCAAAGTGTAGGCAGAACTCAAATGCTCTGTAGAAGGCATAGAAATGAGGGTAATGCAGCAGCTATGACCACTGGCAGACTGTTCACAGGTAGTATTTATTTAGAGAGATAAATAAATAATGCTTTTAAATCACCATTCTCACTGGGGAAAACACTGAGGAGACTCTGGGCTATGTTTAGGTTCATGTCTACAAACAGCTAGAGACAACACCAGACTAAATGTCTTGCCTCAGGTCAGGTGTGGTTTATTAATCCAATCTGAGTGGAACCCAAGTACTTGACTTGCAATACCTTTTCTGAGTGCACTGTTTTATTTTTAAAAATGAATAACATAAACTGTTAAAATCACCAAAAAACCGTCATGAAATATTTATCATTTAGCTTCAGATGTGGTACTTCAGATAAAGCACAGGCTAATTTTGCTATATTTGCTAAAAGCCCTTTTGATAGGAGGGCTGTCACCTGTCTAAGGGAAATGGTGGGATCTCATCAGAGCTGTATAAGAAGGGTTGGCTTCCTCTTATGGTTTCTGCATTTGTCCTTTGTTATCAGCTGTGTAGAAAATGAGGTTTCTGGATTTTCCCATTTTTAGGATACCTGGTGAAATCACATTTCCTATTTATTGATACTGGTCTAGAGATAAACACGTACCCAAGATGATGTAATAGGTAATAATTTTTTATTTAAAAAGCTGGTAAAGCAAAATTCAAAGAGGAAGAGATTTTTCCGCATTGTTGACGTCTACCCCCTCTACCCTAAAAGAATATGGAGCAGCATCCTTTCTTCTGTATTAAATGTCTGTAAATTGTGAGGTTCTGTTGATTACAATAATTGTAGAAAGTGAAATTTCCAAGTAAAAAAGGCCTGGAAATTCTTAGAACAATGAACTATATTATTTTAAAGTAAAATGGAGCAAAGAGAAAATTCAAGACTCAAGTACTGTATATGAATCTTTTCTTTTTTCAGCTATTAAAGTCTATCCAGTTCAGTGAAATTCTAAAAATTGAGAGGAAGAATTATCTAGGAGTCTTAGCCATATCTACATTCACGGATTGCATGAAAATATGTAAGTTGTCTATCTTCCTTTAATAGTACTTGTCAGTCCACTGAATTTGACATTTTAATCATGTTCATGTTCTGGATTTATGCAATTTATTGTTATAGCAGTGATTTGAACACTCCCCAAGAGTTTTGTGGATGAGTGTGTGACAGTGTTGTGAGCTTTTTTTTTTTCTTTTTTTAAATGTACTCCCAAAGAGGATTGGTGAAGATTATAAAATATTAAGCATTAAATAAAATTTCACTTTGGTAATCAACTGACTAACAGTACCTAATATTGTTTAAACAGAAGTTATCTTAGAAAATGAAGTAACATTCCACCTTACCAATAATTCTGCAAAGTTCTGGCCATATTATCTTATTCTGAGGTGGAACCTAGTCGCTCTTTTGAATCACCATGAAGTCCTTTCCAAGAGACTGAGGAATTACTGAACTATTTCTAGGCCTTTGATCTTTAAATTTTAAAATAGAACTAAAATATGAAACAGTTGCATAATCTTGCCAGCTGTAGCAAACCCAGCAAAATCAAAACCAAAACAACCAAACTTTCTTGGAATATTGTTCAATGAGCCAAGTGGGTACTGGCATGCTTAAGTGGATGAAGGGAATGTAGAGTTCCACACCTCTCACAAGACATTTTGTGATACTTCTTGTAAAATGCCATTAGGTATCATCTTCATTCTGAACGTCCATGTGAGGAGGCAAAGAGTTAAAACCATACATCGAAATAAGAGTCATCTGAACTTTTTGTTAGTTTATCAGAATTATGTATTGGGGCAAATGGTTTGCCCTTAAGGTGAAAATTATAAGTATAGCTAGCAATCAAGGAGTCAGATTTTAATAAAGGCAACATAAAATTCACAATATAACTGTGATGCAATTCAGTATGCTTGGGCTTGATAGCTACAAAAAAGATTTAAAGACAGATAAAGAGAAAATACAGATAATAAAATGGGTGCTAAATCTTCAGACCTGACAAAATAGACATTTATTTGGAATAGAATGGTCTTGTTACAGTAAACAAAGTAAAATAACATGTTTAACTTCATAGAGGTCATTGTTACAGAGAGGAGTTTGGTAAGAAGTCCTGGTCAAGTTGCAAATGCACAGTGAAATGCAAACTATTTACATCCCTTATGAGAAATGTTATGCTTTTTTATCTCTAACCTTTAAGCAACTTTAGGTAATTAGAAAATAATTATCTGATAACTGTATTTTCTGCTGAAGCTTGTATTTGGATATCAAAATTCAAGAGAGGGAAAGCAAACTTGGAGGATGTATCTTGCAAAAATTGAATCATGCTGGAGTTGGGAAGCTGTTAAGCTCATACTCACTTTTACACTGATGTAATTTCATCCTTAGAAAGGTAAGTCCATTTGTAAATTGGATAACTTGATGGTTAATTCACACTTTTAGAGTTTGGATAATTACAACTTGTTGTATATGACACACTGCGCTGGAATAATTTTTAAAAAAGACCTAAGCCAGTTAAAAACAAAGTTCCAACTTACTTTTTGCCTTAGACTGGTTATTTAGAATTTAATGAAACACCCAGCCCTGGTAAAAAGAAAGAGGATGAAGTATTGTAGAACTCTACCCACTAATAGATTGTGACAAATGGAATATATGAATCTCATGATTTGTTCTTTATTGATCAGAAGCTTATCATAGCATTTGAATTAATAAAACTACAGTTAAAGCCATTCACAAATGATGCTTGAGCAAAAGTGCAAGTAGACTTTATTGATTTCTAATGTCAGTTGGGCTTCAGAGAGATTTACCATATGTTAAACATATGAAAATAGCAGGAACAAATATTAAAAAAAAAATCTCCTACTCTATCAGCTAATAAAGTTTTAAATGTGTGTAAAGAATTGAGTAGGCCCAGGTCAGCACATCCATGTGTATTTCATAATAACCCATCAGTTAAATGAACTGCACAAATAATCAGTTAAAATCTATTAAGTACATTTTTTTTTTCCCATAGAATTTATTTAAAACCTGCTTTTACTATTTTATTGTTATTTTTCTGGGTACTAAGTAAAGTATATTTTCCATAGAAAAAGCAATGAAAATTAATTTTCTATCTATGCCTCCTCTATGTAACATACCTGCCATGGACATATAACATTACAGTGGGAAAATAATCATAACCAGATTTGGCATGCCTTCATCTTCCAAAATTATTTTCAAAGCATTTTATGTGGCTTTTAAAAGTCTTCTGAACCGTATCATGTCAGTTTCTGGTCATAGGCCAAAGAACCTTCGATTTCTTGCACAAGGTAATATGGCAAAAATGCATCTCTGAGAAACCAAAGAAATAATGCAGTGTAAATATACAGTGTGGAAAGTAAGACTTGATGCTGTTATGGGGACCTTGAGTCATTAGGAGAGTGTTCTAGGAATAAAAAAAAATTGTTTATTTAAGATCCAGTCATTTGACACTCGATGGATATGGACGTTGTTTCATTTTTTACAGCTTTAGGGATAATCTCCCATAGTACTAGTTCCTGTTAACTCATACCCCATTGCCAGTAGGTGAAATGGCTTTTACCCTTTGGCTTTTGCTCAAATGTGGAAGCTTTTATTTAGACCTTTTGCTTACTATATTCATATGTACATTGATCATAATTACTCCACTGGTCAATTCAGGATAAGTTTTGAGAATTTGTAAATAATTTTTTTAAATGAGAGAATTTTCTGAATTGCAAAACTGTTTAATCTTAGTAGAAGTGATACAGCCTAATATAAGGAAGACAGTAACCTAGAAAACACATTTTCTAAAACCTACCACTTCCTTTCTAGCAGTTTCCTTAAAACTCACGTACTGGAACCTATCCATATTTGCACACTGGAAATTCTCCTTATCCATGTGTACAAGCCTGTATGCATTCAGACTGTTCTCTTTTAGAGAATGACTTTTGAATATTTGAGATGACTTGTCTTCGTTTGCTCCTGATAAGTTATATCACTTTGTAGAGAAGCAAGCAAACTGGACTTCACAACACAGAGATTAATTACTCATCTCTTAACTCCTCCGCCAAAGCTTGTTTTATTTTTTTTTATGAAGAGTCTGCAATTAACCTAGAAATTTATTTGGTAACTGCCTTATATCATTTGACCACTGACACATACTAATACAGATCAGAATTCCTGATTTCTTAACTGCTGTGGGTTAGCTTTGGCTAGAAGAAAATGCCTACCATATCACTCACTCACTCTCTTCTCCCATGGAAGTGGGACAGAATAAAAGGAAGATGTGAAGACTTGTGGATCAGGATGGTGACAGCTTAATAGCAAAAACTCTGCATATAAGCAAAGGAAGAACATGGGGAAATATATGGGGAATGCATTTGCCAATAGGCTGGCAGACGTTTAGCCATTTTCTGGAAAGCAGGGCCTAAACATATGTAATGATTGTTTGGGAAAACAAATGCTGCAACCGCAAACATTCCTCCTTTCCTCTCTTTCCTCTGCGCTTTTACTGCTGAGCACAATGTAATATGGTTTAGGATATCCCTTTGGTCAGTGTGGATCAGCTATCCCAGCCACTTCCCTCCAGTCTCTTACCAGCCACTACTCTCTGGGAGGGGCAGGAAAAGAGAAAGTGCTGAAAGTAGCTTCGCATTAGGGCAATGTCAGCACTCCTGTAGCACGAATCCAAAGCACAGCACCACAGCACTGCTGAGAATCCAACTCCCTCCCAGACAGAGCCAGTGTGCTGATATGGACCAATGTTATTGGCAAAGATGGAAACAACTGTACATTGTAAAGTGCTTCTAATGATGAGCCCTTTTAAGGGGACTGCTGTTAGGTTAGGCTGTTGGCATGAGAGAGCAAGCCTGGCTTGCCAGAGTAAGGGGGAAATAAGGATTGTGCTTATCAGGAAACCTTTTCTGTTCCCTCCTTGTTAATAAGATTCATGGGTCATAGGGCCAATTAAAATGATACATTTGAGAATATAATTTATTTAGTAAATACTATATTTAGTTGCAAACATGACAGTCTTGGAAAAATAAAAAGAAATTACACAGGCTAGGCTTTACACCCTGGCTTTTCGCACTTATTCTGCAAATGCAAAAGGAATTTGTAGTTTGAAATTTGCACTTGTTGTGCTATTGTTAATTTAATTGAAATATTTAATATTTGAAGCATAGTTAAGTTCTATTTTTCACAACACAACTGTTATATAATGTCTATGGTTTAGAAAGAAATTGTGTCAGTGCACAATATAGGGTGCACGCAATGAGTGGAGAGGTGAAGGACCTCTCATAAAATGCATCCTCAGATTACTCCACACATTAAAATAGAGTCTGCATAATCCATGCAAATCTGAGACAGTGTTTCTGCATGCATTGATCCAAAGACTAAACCTAAGAGACCTTCCAGGAGGATATGCCAGAGAACATCTCTGAATCAGCTGGGGAAGTTGAAGAGCTGCAACTACACAACCAAGATTGGAAACTGAGATCTTGGGGAAATCAGATATTCCTGCAGTGGTGAGTTAGTGGTTCAAACAACTCATCCAAGGACTTCAGCAGATGTCCCATTAAGTGAATGAGAAGCCAGTCTGCTCTACCCATCTGGATGGTCTTTCTTGTTCTGCATTTTATGGGCATTCCCTACTTTTCAGGAACTACTCTGCTAGTCTTGTTAGAGTGATATTTTTCAGAAATAGTCATGTGACATTTTTCCAATTTTTGAATACTCAGGCAAGTAAAGGGTGCTTGACAAGTGTTTCTAAATTATCTGAGTGCATTTTTGCTATTTCTATTAATGGAGAGGATGTTTACAGATATAGAAATCTCAGTTTCTAGATCCTAAGCAAAATAATGCATTTGCCACAAAAGGCAATAATAAAACCTTTCAAAGCATTGTATCAATTTCAGAGAGAAATAAAATAATAAAAAACCCAACATAAACAAACATAAAACCCAACAAAACAAAACAAAAAAAAAATCCTAAACTAATCCTTGTAACAGCACCCTATCACCAAAGCTGAAAAATATAATGTCCTGAAAATTTCAAAATTTCATTTCATTAGATGTTACAATTTTCAGTGGAAATCAGTTAACTTGAAACATACTGTAGTTGTCATCTTAAACCAAAACAATCTCATAATAAATTCCAAGCAGACTGTAGAAAAACATATGGTTTAGTAAATACAATAAACGTTCATTGCTGAAATCATACACATAAACCAGATCTCCATTTGAACTAGTAACACAAATTATAAAGGCAGCCCTTGAATAAGCATCTCCCCCTTTAATGAAACACATTTCATTTGAAAACTAAAAGATTAAAGAACCACAACAAAAGTTTCCCAAAGTCATATCATTTATAATTACAACCAGTTTCCAGATGCAAAAATGTTCAGCTGTTTCTACTATGAGCTCACAATTCGAACCATGTCTTTCCCTGATCTACAGAACTCCTTCAGTCTGACTTTTGTGTGTAGAACTGCCTAAATATTACAAGTCCAGTAACCCTTGTTGAGACTTGACATATGTAGAGGAAGTTAATATAGTACAATTTACAGCATCAAGACTATATCTTTCTTCTCAAATTTATGTCTTTCAAATCTGTTCTAACCTTCTCTATTTTATTTGCATTAAAGTTAACAGAATACAGGAAGCAACAGCATTATAAACCTCTTAGTTTTATGATATTGAATAAAACATTTGACATGCATTTCAAATTCTACGAGGCAAAGCAAGCAAACAAGAAACAAAGCCTTCTAGCTTAAGAGAGACCTTTATATTATTTGTTTTGAAGCAAAGAGATCATGACTGTGAGTGTAAAAACAGTGTCATAATTATTCTTAATACTCAGAAACAAGGAATAAAGAACATATGATTGGTTGTAACTTATCCTTTCTGGACAAACAGGAGGAATAGCCCTGTCAAACATTTGATTCTCTCATAGTTTGAACTTTGGAATATTTGATCAACCAGTATGCTCTAATTAACTTAAAAACAGCAGATATGACTGTGTAGGGTAGTGAGATGTTAGGCTCCTTGATTTAGGAGATGCAAAGGAAAAGTGCATGGAAGAAGGGAATGAGAAGGTGTTCAAGAAGGAACTAGGTAAAGGAAAGAAGGCTCTAAGTAACAGTCACAGCATGCTAAAAGTTTGGCAAGGCATGACCAAGATGTGGTCAAGTTTCTAAGAAGAGTACAGATATCCAAAATATTCAGATACATCAGCTTCTGGCACTGGATTCAAAGATCCAAACAGAGCATTTAATCTCCTGTTCTGCTGTCATGGTATCTCACAGGAAGAGTGCAATTTTTCCAGATCAGGCATGACTGAAGGAAATATGGAGTTTATTAGAGTCTGTTACTTCATATTACTAAAGTTATGAGGTCAAACATACAAAACAAGATCTAATTGAGGCTGAAGAAGGAGTATTTAGCTTTAAATGATTAGTCCTCATGATGTAATGTCAGAGAGCACTACTTAGAATGTGTATGTGCATGTATGTGTAGGAATATCTGTGTTTCCCTCAGTATTTCACCGTTGCTTGTTGCTCTGGTAAAGATGGCTATCTGACAACATAGTATTTGTTTTCCATCTACTTCGTTTCCACAAAGTATTATCCAAGAGCTTACTGCTAGTCCCCAGAATGTTACCACCTGTGTTAGGAATTCTCCTTGCCAATCTCCCAAAAGAAAGAATAAAATTCATATAGTAATGTCAACCCAGTTTGACAAATCTTTGTCAGCCTCAATTGTGATTGGAAAAAGGCCAAGCATTTGTCAGATGGATTTTGGCATTGAAAACTGGATTTTGGAATTGAAAATGAAATCTATTTCTGTTACTTTTTTTCCTTTTAATATCAAGCATGTATTTTTCCCTACTTGGTGACACAGATTTAAACTACTAAGTGAAATTTTGGAGAACAGCAGAATTTCATAAAAGATATCTTCTTAAAAACATTTTGGCAGCCTTAAAGAAGAGTAAAAATCAGTCTGAATTGAAAATATCAAGTTGAGTTTAATTTTTAATGTCTGTTTCTCACTTAGNTTATTTTAGATAAATATTGAAAAATGGTTACTTTTTAGGATATTAATTTGTAATTTGCTGTAAACATTTTGATGATAGAAAGAGGAAATAGGCTTCCCCATCACAGAGAATTGTTCTCTTTTTTCATCAATTCCTTGTTTTGGGTGATGGATGAAATGTCTTATAAAGTTTCACAAATACATAATTTTACTCCTTGACAACAGGGATGGAAAAGGAGTTTGACTGTCAGGAGTGTCATCTGCTCTAAAGAAAATAGCCAACTGATAACTGCCTAAAAATTGGTCACTTAAAGTTGAATGGCCAATAAACAGTTATGGTGGAATACATTTCATTTTAGGACAATATGGAAGTACACAGGAACACTGTCATTTGAGAGATTTATTTACTATTGTAGCAGAGATAACTGGAAATTAAATCTGTCACTGAAGTTGTTAAGCTATACTATACAAAAGCTGTTCTCACCTAATAAATTGTACAAAATAGAGCTAGAATGAAGTTTGAATCTCTAAAGGGTCATTTTCTCTTGTAAAATGGTATGATACTTGTTTTATTGCTGGTTGGCCCATAGTCAGAGTGTGAAGTCCAAGAGCTAGCAGTAAGTATTAAAAGCAGTCATTACTTCCTGTATGGGCTATACAAGTCCCCAGTCCCTGAACAAAAAATGCATTTTAGGCTGGGCACTCTGAACTCTCACCCATTCAAATGTGATGAAAACAACTAGAGATATTAATTTCTATTTTTGCTAAAATTCAGGACATTACAAATGAAGACACAAGAGTAGTATGATTTATTTTAACAAAATTTTTAAAATTACTTCCCTAAGATTGCAGAGTTTCAGTTGCTTTATGAAATTAGTGTAAATGATAATAGAGAATTGCTTTCCCGTATTAGTGTTGCAAATAAACTGGAAA
>VZTB01015331.1:0-43503 GCA_013397245.1 Thryothorus ludovicianus | reverse complement strand
TTATCAATTCTATTTACTAGGAGAAGTTTTTTTTTTTGTTTTTTTTTTTTTTTAAGAGTCTACTCTTTCTTCTTGACATCTGTTTTCCCTGCTACTCCACATTTGCGAAACAGTCTCCTCCTCTTCTGCTCTCCAGTATTATGACATAGTGGATTCTAAACTTTCCATTAATGGCTTTTAATTCAACTCTCATAAGTCCTTCATTACTGTGTTCTGAACACATCTTAAAACCTTGAATAAGTCTTGGCTTAAGGTTACAAAAATAATTCAGTTCCATCTATCATTTATGATCCAATGTGACTAAAAGACGTCGGCCACAATTCAGAATCTGTATGGCTTTAAGACAGTTCCTAATGTCAAAGCCCTAATCAGCTCCTAAAAATAATTATCAGTAGACAAGACAAATAAGAATCCGTTGTTTATTTATATCCAAGATTTATGTTTGTAAAAGAACTGATGATTAGAATTTTCCATACGTTTCATTTTAGGGACTGGCATACAGCTATCAGTAAAAAAGTGTCACTACAGGCTCTGAGATAAACCAGTGGTGAAATCCATGTCTTACTCATCTGAAAGAAATCTTAGAAAAAACACATAGCTAAACTTCAGGGTATTCCAACCCACCTTCTCTAAGAACATTTTGAAAAAAAATTAGTATCATTACAATATTACTGATCTTATTTTCAGGGGGAAAAAAATCCCCCACAATCTCCACAGAACGTTTTCTGTAAGCACAAGTGTTCAACCTCCTCATATATAGCTACAGTAAATGAGAGCAGACTTTCATCCAGATTGTGTTAGAAAAGGAAAGGAAGAACAATTGAATTTTATGCCATGCTTGTTTTTGTATTTTTAACTGGAGTTTGGATTAAAATTTTTTTAAATTGTATTGAAGTTGAGTTAAGAAAAGACAAGATGTCATAGGATCACTAATCAAACACAGCCCACATAATATGCACCATGTCTTGCTCAATGGGAGCTAATTACTATAACATTAGCTTTTCAGTGTTTAAACAACCATTTCATTATATTTTTTTCTACACTGATTAAATTTTCCTATCACTTATAATGCATCATTACATCTGCTTTGTGCACAGATAATGCACAGAATAACTGCTAGCTAAAACTTCACTGCTCTCCTTCATAATTTTAAATAAATCTAATACGAATAATTTGCATAGGGTTTTTAAAAGAATTGTTAGTTTTTTAATACCACATCTTAGGTGTGAAGTGACTAGACTTGCCATTTTTTCAAAAGCAGGGTTTTCTTAGTTTCAAGGCCTTGGGGTACTACACATGCCAGAGGTAAATAATAGTAAGATCTAGTCATGAATATTGGTATACTACAGCAGCCCATAGCCAAGCATTGTATGAGCCTATGACCTTACGGCCATTCTCCTTGTTGCTATGGTATTTTGTCTCAGGGGTGCAGTAATGGCCAAAAATTAAGATGTTAGTCTTGTAGTTCATAATAATCTTCATGGTTATAAAGAATTCTTCAGAGAAAAACTAAGGAAATGACTTGTTGAAACTCTTTCAAGAAGAATTTTATATTCTCTCCAGTAAAAAGCTACAATGTACCAAGTGTTGTACAAGATTGTTACGGTGAAATTTCAGAGTCTGCAGGGAAAAGATACTACTTTGTTGTTTTAAACGAAGGAATAAAAATCTTAGCTTATTTCTTTAAAATATTGTGAGGCAATAATTTATATTTTTAATTATTGACCATACAGGACTTTAATTCTCTTTGTAATTTATGACATACCATTTTTTACCTTTCTTAGACCTCTTACTTTGTACATATGAATGTTAGATGTTCTATTTGGACAACACAGTTCGCTGCCAGGGAAGAAAGATTTGGAAATCCAGAGGACTCCAGCTCCCAAATACACAATTGCGGATTACCAGGAATTTGAAGCTCCATTTCAACTCATAAAGCATTATGAATTTTGGGGGGAACTTTGTAATCAGAGTAAAAGCACTCTTCTGGAGGACATCAGAAAAAAAATATCCATCTTTTTCCATCTCTCCATCAGGAAGTTATAAATCTTGACAAACAAGAAGACTCAATCAAAGCCAGGCTCAGGTTTAAGTGACATTGGCATAAATCCAGAAAATCTTTTCTGACTTAAAAGGAGTAAAGATAGTAGCATCCAAAATGGAGATTTTTTTCTCATATGTTTAATATTTCTCTTATTTTAATTGGAATAAATACTAAAATGGGATGCTGAAGAAGATATTAAATTTATTTCCATTTTAATAATTGGTCTTTAATTTTTTTATTTCTGCAGTGAACCAAAATTATGACACAAATACTTTTAAATTGATTATTAATAGTTCTGGCCAAGATACTGTACTACCCCAGGAAGAATCCAAATAAAGAATGATATTGTCAGCACAGCTGTGCAAACATTGGTCACTCCCAAGGAATTATGACAAAAAACATTGGACCATGAATGAAATTGGACAAATAATGGAAATATATTAGAGACACATTTAAAAGATCACTGTGATGATGCTAATGATGAACAGTTGCAACTGGGCAATATCTAATTTTTTTTCCAAAAGGAATGTTTGTTTGCTTATCTTTCTTTCAAAGTCTCCACAGCCTACTTTCCTTCTGTGTGCAATGTGATCTGTGCTGGACTGACTGGTTTCTCCTTGCTCTACAGGCACTTCACAACATGAAAAGAAAAGTATCTTTCATTTTTTCTATAGAAACAAATATTCTCTCTTAGAAAAATCAGATATTTAATCTGCTGAGTAAAATATAACTCATCCTTTATCTTCTCCTAAAAGAGAATATTTCTGTCTGGAATAGTTTTTCAATAGAAATTAAACACCAACATTATATTAGATATACCCATTCTATATTAACTAGATAGAAGTTTTATACTAGATATGAAAGTCCAGAAACAGTTTCAGCTTGATGGACACACTGCTAATAATTTCCTCCTCATCAATATTTGTCTCAGAGAAGCTTGTTCCTTTGTCTACAACCAGTTTTTTTCTGAAGGCAGAAGTTCTTGAAGTATTTTTCCTGCATTTATACACAAATATTTCAAAATAAAGGGCTGGCCTGTGAGCAAAGAAGTACATGTACCCTTTCCTCCCCAGAGAGACCACACCGTTTGAAGTTTTCCAAATGCCAAAGACAAAAAAACAAAAAACAAAAACAAAAACAAAAAAATTAAACAAAACCAAAAAACAAACAAGCAAACAAAAAAAAAACCCTCAACTGAAAGGAGCCAGGAGATTGTAAAGAACATCAGAGAGTAATAACCTAAGACTCAGAACCAGTCTGCTGTGGTCCGATAATGAAAGCTTTTAAAATCCTTTATCAGAAATAATTACAAGTTTCTCTCTTGAAGACAGCAGCCTTCTTCAGAAAGCTTTACTCCCCTGTACCTTAAGCTGGCAGAAAATCAGAGGCAGGAAGCAAGAGTCTTAAGGGCCAAGCAAATCGCAGACCTTTCAACTTCTAGATCCTTTGGAGCTGTACAGCACAGCTCTCCAGACTACCCTCTCTTTCTGTCCAAACAAAAGCAGGAACAATGCCCTGAGGCTCGTTTAAAATCCTTCAATGGAGCTAATTCTTCCAGTTGTCCCCTTCATTTCCTTTGCAACAACTTTATTTCATTCTAGGCTCAGAATAGCCCTCCCTCACATCAAAGGGATTAACATTTGCTTTTGCACACAGACCATGTGAGCTGATCCTGTGCTTAATTTTTTAAAAAACTGAATCACAGTTGAATTTTACAGTTGAAATCTCCTGCAGGGCAGTAGAGGCTGTCTGTCTCCAAAGGAGGAGTGACACATTCACTCTACCCCAGGTTCCCCTTTGAGACTTGTAGGATTTGTAGAGGAACACCCTTTTCCCATTGGTAATAGTAATACCTAGTGCTCTCCGTAAAGCTAGAAAGTCCCCGCCAGTTTTCTTCCTTATGTTTGTTTGGGTTTTTTTTTAATCTTCACCGAGCAAGTGAAAAGGAATAGACAAATGGTGTGGACAAAAGCTGCCTAAATAAGAAGGAATCAATCTACAATAAAAAGACATCAGTCAGGAAATTCAGCAGTTCTTAAATTAAGTCAATGAAAGTGACCAGGAACATGTAAGTGTAGCCTATTGTATGCTATACAATTTTTTAACACAATTTTGGATCAAAATCATCCCTGCACAACTACATTCAGTGTTTTATTCAAAGCATGGCTTCATTACTCTGATCAATATCCTGAGCCAGGCAAAATAGAGAGATAGCTAGAGAGATAGGTCTTGATGTATAATTCAGGCTAAATACTTATGTTCTTCCTACCCCACTACCCAAAACTAAGCCAGTTACTTTTCCTTTTCACACTCCAACTAGCTGTTAAAGATCCTCAACAGCTGGTGCATTATACTACTTTTTATTTACTTACAGATATCCTACAGTTGCTGCATTCATCTGCAAAATTTCTGTGAAAGAGAGATGTATAGACAAAGCAACAAATTCAATCTGCGAATTTGAGGCCAAATTGTAGGCTAGAATGAAGGATAAGTGAAATTCATGGAGATTAATTTAATATGCAGAGTTAAAAAGTATCAGAACCACCTTGGTTAAGAAGTAGAAGCAGTAGAAGATCAGTTCAAGATAAGTTTTAGAGTCTTCCGCTCTGCTTTTTCTCACATACCTGTTATCTCCCCATCATGGTTGGCTGATGGAGTCCTGCTTTAATGCAATTGCATCTCTGCTCAAAGAAACATCCTAAAACCTCCTGGGTCCTTCTCCATTACCAACAGAATTCCTATTCCGTTGTGTCTGGTTTTACTACCCCTTAGAGCAATTATTTATCTTTTGCTGGAAATGAAACAAAACAAAACAAAACAAAACAAAAAAAGCAACAAATTTGTTTTATCTTTGCTTTGTACATTTAGCATAATGGTACAAGACTCCAGGTATTTGACTATAAGAGAACCCATTGTGCACTGCAGCCTCCTCAGTAAAGACTGCTAGCTAGATGACACAAATAGGAACAGATTAAAGAAATAAGATAGCATCTTCACACAAAGCTTTTCAAAAAGCTCACCTGAATATGAAAAGAAACTTTGTAGAGCATGAGTGTTTTTAGAATAAGCAAGCCATGAAAGAAAATACTTGATAATGAACTAACACATTCTCCATTAAAATGCAATTCTAATGAAATCATTACTCAGTACTGGAAGAAAAGTTTTCCTCAGTGCATATAATATAGACCTGATGCTAAAATTTAATTACTATCTTTATTGGAAAAAAAATTGGGTGCAACTTATCCTATTCATTCCTGTCCAAGTACAATTCCCTTGTGGATAAAAAGCAGAACAGCTTCCAAACTGAAATTTATCTCTACATATCTGTTTTAGCACAAAAGTGCTTCTCCTTTTCCCACCCTATTTTCCTCATGGTTTTCATGTTCTATAATGATAACATTATCACAATTCCTGGAACTCAGCTAGGCCAAGAAGCTTAACTCGTTTGTTCAAGGACTAGAATTTTGTGTAAGTGAACAGGAGTTTAATGGTATTTGGCCCATTAGTGCTCAGAATCCTATTGAACACTTCAAAGACTTTACTTGTGAGAGTGATCAGCCACTGGAACAGGCTGCCCAGAGAAATGTGGAGTCTCTCTCTCTAGGGAAATCCAAAAACCATTTGGACAAAATCCTGTGCCATGTGCTCTTGTTTGATCCTGTTTGAGCAGGGAAGTTGAACCAGCTGACCCCACGGGGTCCTTCCCAATTCAACCCCGCCCAACCCATTAAGTGATTCTCTGATTCTGGGAAGGGGGTGGGTGCAGATGCGCATGTGACTCCGCGCGATCTAGCCGTTGGAAGATGTCTTTTATCACTCCAAACATTTTCACCCGTGTGAAAACAAAAAGGAGTTCAGAGTAATCTCTGTTTAGCATTTTGAGGGTAGATCCGGCAGTTCTGCACAAGTGAAGTGCCAGCTCAGGTGGAGTGTTGGCAAGGCACCAACACAATGAGCACTAATGTGTCTGTGCAGTGACATCTTCTGCTACACCCATTTTCCTTTCCAGGTTTCCTGGAGACAGCAAGAGTGTCCCCAGGTGCTCTGCTGCCATATTCTCTATGACTGGCCATGGCTAAGTCAGGGGGAGCCCCTTCAATGCTTTCAAGTGTAAAATTCAACTGTGATGCAGTTTTTTAAAAAATTAATCTCTGAGTCAAACTTAACCAAGAAAACTGAAGATTTGACAAGATAAAATCTTGGGCTAGGAAATAAGTCAAAAGTGTAGTTGCAAACTACTTTTCACCTGGCAGGAATAAAGTAACACTGCCAAGCAGATTCAGGACACATAAGGCTGCCTCACGGCAGACCAGCAGGTGCTATTCTACAAAGACCTCATCTCTACTTGCAGCCTACTCTTTGGAGTTAGGTTAGAAAATAATCCAAATAACAAAAAAATAAAAGAGTAAAATGAATGTTTTATTATTGTTCTGTTCTGCTAGGGAGAACAGAAATAAAAATAGAATTTAGGGCAGAGACAGCAGCACATTATGGCAGCGAGCACATTCATTTCTTGCTGAAAGATAGTACTATCTTTCAAGATCTAACCCATAAAGGGTTTCATATGCTGCTGTTCTACTTCCTCACGTTCATGCTGAAAAGTTCAGAAATTGTTTTCTAGAGGCTCAAAGCCAGGAACCATTCTTTCTATATAGGCTACCTTAAGAATGAAAAAAGGTTAGTGAGCCCAAAAGACATAAAGAGTGGTATAAAGTGGAATCCTGAAAAGAGATGTGGGTAAAGGCAGTATTCACAACACATATTAGACAAAACCTACCAAAGAGTTTCAGCAGGGGCAGGAAATTTTGGTTTAATATAATGAGCTGCATTCATACCAATTCCCACAGAGAGACGTCAAGAAATAAAACAAACAAAACTTTGCTCTCATGCACCATTTCAAGTGTTTTTACACCAAAAACCAGTCGACATGAAAATTTTCAGACAGAATTCAGATACTACATCTAAAAAAGCAAAGTTACCCATGGGAAAGGGCTTGTATTAAGATCAGCAAAGCACTCCACTTCTCAATTAGCTATTCTGTGCCCAGATTCTCTCAGGGCTCTGCATGAGAAAACAGCAACCACTAGCTTGTGCTAAGCTTTTGACTTATTGTGTACAAGTCTGTAGCGTTCCACAGCACACAAGGACTGCAGATGTAACACTGAGCACAAGGCCCTCACAAGGATGCTGACATCCTCAGCAAACTCCAAGTACTAAGTAGCAGCAGGGAGACACAAAATTTAGAATTTTGTGACGCAGATTTGGTACCACAGACTTTGGGGAGGATCCTTCATATCTGCCTATCTTTTCCCATGTGGGAAAAGGATGGCTGCTTTCTATCTGTGTACAAGCAACGCAGCATCTGTGACTGGGGATATTAAGATCTTGCTCATTTTGTGTTTGCAAAGTGTTTAAACCACTCAGGATTCCTGTATTTTAAGTAAAAATACAAAGCAGACAAAGGTACCTTGCAGTACAACCATCTGCAGTCCGATTACATAAAAGAGAATCCTCAGGTATGTGGAAAATGTTTGGATTGGATGTTTTTTAGATCAAAGAGACTGATGCTGGCAAAATCCTTTTTCAAATAGAAAGTCACTCAACTGCTCGATTAAATTGAGCTCTATTGCATCATTCCTGAAGCAGGACTGGAGCTTCACTGGGACACACTGTAAAGTTGGAACATTCATCAAAATACCTGCACAAAATCACTGGAGTCTTTATGAGATGGCTTCTCCATGTTTAAACAAAATAATTGTATATATTCTTCTTTACCCATCAGAAACCATAATCACATACATCTCATACTCAGTTACATTTTTTGTCCTTTCCATTCTTTGTGCCATCTTTAAAAGTATAGATCACAAATATACATCTTAACAGCAAACAGACTAAAAACAGAAAAAATAAAAAAAAATTTGATAAAAATTCCAATGGCCGTATTGACTGTAAGCATCATAGGACATGATAGACTAATTTCATTACTTCCACTTACTACATTTTCATTTTCATCTACATATACAGAGGTCCCAGTTATATATTTTTCTTTGAAGCTCTAGGGTGTGGAAAAAGCATGATTTTTTTGACTGGTACTCTGTCCACAGCTAAGCCATTTGTTTTCAATATACATTATAATCTATATTCATTTAATTCCCCCTTTCTCTGTCTTGTGAGAAGAGGAAAAAGCTAGTTGAAAATTTGGATCTGACCACTCTGACAGCTGCTCTCAGGAAGGTTTTTCAATCTGTCATGATTTACAATTTTTTCTGGTGAGTGAATAAATGTAATGTTACATTTCAAATTTCTTAAAGGACTGGCATTCTTTATTTTAAAAGAGTTGAAACTGCATGGAAAGGGACCCAAGGGTCCCGGTTGATGCCAAGCTGAACATGAGCCAGCAGTGCCCTGGCAGCCAGGAGGGCCCCGTGTCCTGGGGGGATCAGGCCCAGCATCACAGCCGGGCAAGGGAGGGGATTGTCCCGCTCTGCTCTGCTCTGGGGCGTCCTCAGCTCCAGTGCTGGGGGCAGTTTGGGTGTCACAACACAAAAAAGACACTGAGCTGTCAGAGAGTGTCCAAAGGAGGCCATGAGGATGGTGAAGGGTCTGGAGGGGAAGCCGTGTGAGGAGTGGCTGAGGGCACTCGGTCTGTGCAGCCTGGAGAGGAGGAGACTGAGGGGAGAGCTCACTGCACTTACAACTTCCTTGTGAGGGGAACAGGAGGGGCAGGCACTGATCTCTGCTCTGTGTGACAGTGACAGGACCTGAGGGAATGGCCTGAAGCTGTGTCAGGAGAAGTTTAGGTTTGCTATCATGAAAAGGTTCTTCACCCAGAGGGTGGCTGGGCACTGAACAGGCTCCCCAGGGCAGTGGTCACAGCACCAGCCTGAGAGAGCTCAAGCATTTGGACAATGCTCTCAAGCACTTGACTTGGGGACTGTACTGTGTAGAACCAGGATCTGGATTCAATTTATGTGTGTGATATACAAGAAATAAATGAAATTTTTTTAACAAATTACTAACGCTGTTTTAAAACACATAAATTCATTATAAATTCTGAAGTTCGTCCAAGTGTTCAATTTTCTTTCCTATATAATATGATCTAGAGAGTAGAATGTTTTAGCACATTGAAATCATCTTCTTCTGGATTTTTTTTGCAGTCTTGTATACATGTGTGAATTCCTTTAAAGATAATTCATTGAGTAGTTAATGCTTAGCTGAGACATAGATCTGCATGATAGAATGTCAAAATCCAAAACTTGAGGATATATTCACATAGTTTCTGAACAAAACAGAATGAAAAAGGAGAAAAAAAACCACAAAGAAAAACTAAAGGAAAAGATAAAATTTTAAAAATAACAAGTTGTTTATTCTCATTTTTTTAAATAGGTCTGTTTCAATCTGGCTTTGCCACCATGTTGAAGTTCAAAGATCAATTTGTTTTATCTGTTTCTATGTGTTTCTGTAATCTTTCTCATTAAATTCATCTCTATACTGCAGCACAGTACCATACAACCTCCTCTCACTCTTCTTCTAGTCCTTCACCAATCTCTTCTTCCTTTCTTCACTGGACTTCAGCAGTGTTTCTGTCACCAGCCCAGATCAGAACCTTCCAGAACTGCAAAAATCATTTCAGCATATGAAAAGTTGGAGAAGGTGGGGAAGGAAACCTCACCACAAGATTAACTAGTGTGCAGGTTCCCAAAAAGTTTGTTTATTTGGGGATTTGAACTGGATGTAGTCTCCTAGACTTCTGGTGCGTCCGTATCACTATCTATCCAGTGAAAATGTTGATGGCTGTTGTAGAATTAATTGGTTTTTATTCATCACTTAAGCATGGAAGAGCCAAAGACTACCAAGTATCCCAGCATTGCCACAATTCAAATAACACCACAAGCTATGGCAAGTTATGGAAATTATCCTCTTCCCAAGGAGATAGCTCCATTTATGAGCTGCAAAATGTTTGAATCAGACATCTGTTTTCAAATCTGGTACTTCTGGCAGTATTTTTGAAAGTGACCTCAGGGAGCAGTTCTGGACAAACAGGAATTTTCAATAAAAGTTTACAAGAAGTCATTCTTTACATGTATCCTATGCTGTGCTTGATAATTTATATTTTTTTGGTAATGTACGCCTCCCTCCCTATGGGCTTCACCTCATGAAGCCAGAAATTTGTCTGTTATTCATGTATTTTTTCACTTGAACTTCTCTAGTAAACTAGGGAGTCTCAGGTATTTTGGACAGGAGAACACAAACTCATGGCAGATCTGCTCTTTTTCATATCACTGGCAGAGTGTACAAACAAAAAAAAAAATCAAAACCAAGTTTGCTCCTTTTCACATCCCTTTACACAACATGATGCAGAAGGAGCTAATAACTGGGAAGTCCCTTCTGTAAGCAGTAAGCCAGTTACAGGTGACATCAGTCAGCAGAAATCAAAAGGAGCAAAAGCTAGATCTACGGTAGAACTGAGTCACTGGATTCCCTAACCTGTGCATCTCAAAGGAACCTCACTTCATTTCTTAGAGCATTTTATTTCCCAAAACAGTAAGTCCCAGTACCAAACAGGGACAGGCCTCTGCTAAGGGACCATCTTCTTGGTCAGGCAGAGTCTTTCTTAACAGACCTCTGAGATGAATGATTTGAAGTCAGTGAGTAAAGAGGAGTGTTATTTATCTACACAAATGGCTAAGCCAAAGCTTTAGGAACACAGACAATGAGAATTTTTTCACTGCTGACATCCCAGATTTCATAGCCATGTGATGAAGCACCTGCTATGAAATAAAATCCTGACCTGGACAGGCTCCAGGCTCTAAAACAGGTGCTAATGACACTAACTGAGTCTCAGTGGAAATCTGAAGTCCTGCAGTGTAATCATAAAACAGAAAATAAGGAAAATAAATACCCAAGAAACTATATCATTTAATAGAAATGCATCATGTTGTCCAAAACCTACTTAAAACAGGTTCTAAAAGCAGAACTTAGATCACAGATACCATTTACAAATCTTGTTCTATCAGAGATTAAAGTGAGGTGATGGATTAATTATCTTATTCTTCTTTTCAGTATCACAAACACTGAATCATGACATTGTTCTATCTCATCCCAATCTGCCCATAAATTGCAATCTTTCTTTGCTTATTCATATCTGCCAGAGAAACAGCTGAAAATCTGGGGAGAGAGCATAAAATCTGAGTGTAAAATCTACCAATCAGTCCCAGGAATGCAACACATGAACTAACATGGGCATATTGATAGTTTCTATGTAAATGAATCAATGCAGAAATATATAAATTTTTGTTTGTTTGTTTGGTGTGGTTTACTTTGGGGTTTTTTGTGCGCGATGCTTCAACGGTAAAAAGCAGGATGCTAAATCAATATAGCAATTCACCCAGATACCCAGGTCTTAACCTTATACCATTGAAATTAACAGAAGTTTTGTCACTGACTTCAATAATACTTCAAAATACTACTACTGATACAACTGTAATATCTGAAGCTTCATAGATGCATGCCAGAAATGTCACAAGGGAGTATCAGAAAACCACTGTAATAAGTCAGCATATCCCTCAAGTAAAATACACTGTTCAAACATCAGATGTGTTCCAAATCACCCATTTTAAAACCCAGTTTTGGAACAGTCCCCTTGAATTGCTCATTTCTCCCCCAGCTCCCCCATTTATAACTCTGCATCATCCATACGTCCAAGACTGATAAATATGCTGAAAAGGTCATGTCATGCAGCAGTTGCTGAAGGGATACTACAAAAGGCCACAAGTAATAAGTCATGCAGGAAAAATTTACTCAGTAATCTTAACACTCTTAAAATCCTTCTTTACAGAATGGCAAAATTTCCTGCAGGAACAGTGGCTACCCCTGCCTAGCTAACACTTTCAGTACCTTCCTTTTCAACATAGTCTTCCATGACATACTATTTGGTACATTTTCATTGTTGAGTTGGGCCTCTTACAACTACACAAGAAAAGAGGATGAGAATTTTTCATAAGTACATTTTAGCATGGAAATTACCTGGCTTTTCCAAGTATAAGATATGTATAAGGTATCATAATTTCCAGTGACTCTCACTGATATGAGATAGTCTCAGCATATGGGATATATCACAAACAGTGTGATTTCTGTTTCATCAACAGTTTCAATTTAGCTATTTACTGTTTCATTACAACTCTATCACAGCATATTTGATGTCACAAACACAAGCAGAACTGTTTTTCTTCTTTGTTTTTTCCCCTTACCTACTGCAAAATGAAACCTAAAAGAGATATATCTGTGTGGTGTAAGAAATTAGTGCAATAAATGCTTCCAAAGCATTTTTTTTTTTTCTTGCAACAAGGCACAGATATTGGAAACTCATCTTGGATACAGT
The DNA here is from genome assembly GCA_013397245.1 of Thryothorus ludovicianus. Taxonomy (NCBI): domain Eukaryota; kingdom Metazoa; phylum Chordata; class Aves; order Passeriformes; family Certhiidae; genus Thryothorus; species Thryothorus ludovicianus. The sequence continues at coordinate 31,078 of VZTB01015331.1, read as the reverse complement.
CTTTTTGATGTAGAAAGCATATTTAGAAACAAAGTGTATATCAACTTACCCTACAAGATAAAATTATGTGAATATTTGCTTTAGCAGAAGTCACATGGAACTGGTTCTGTTTTGCAGGAAATTTTTAAAGATAAAATAAAGTTTGGCTCATCAAATAAAGTAAACTAAAGTTCAACAGTAAGCAACCTAGGAAATTAAGTTTCTTTGTTATTAATTTTGCTGTTGTTTTTCCACTCAGGGGCACAGATCATTTAAAATTATAACCAGTAGTCGACCTAAAAGAAATCTTCTGATAGAGAGCAGCTTCACCAGAAATATATTCTGCTACTATAAACTTTCAAATGCAAATGACACAAGACAGGATTATCTGGCCACAATGGTGCCCCCAGGTGACACCCCCGTTTCCATCCGCTTCTCTTGCGCACCAAAGCTGCAGCAGCACGGAAGAGGACGGTCTCCAGCAGTTCAGGACTAGCACCTTGGAGCTACAGCTCATCCCCTGGAAACTCTGTGGTGCACATACAAATCCCACTTCAGCACCAGAAAAGAGCAGGCTGTATGGGATATGAGGAACGGTCCAGATTTTTCTCTGTCCCAGTCCAGTGGCTTTGATGGGAAATCAGCTTCTGCAGAAGCTTGCCGCACTGAAGTCTCATCCTGCTGGGACATCAGCGCATTCTCAACTAGGCTAAAGATAAGGAGGGTGGTTTGGAGGAGATTTTTTTGGGTTTCTTCCCATTAGAATGGAGAGTGGAGGAAACAAGGGATGAGCTTAGTGGAGGGGAGAACACTTAGAAAGACATACTGAAGGCAAGTTTCATGAATTTGCTGCAGTATTACACAGGTGCTGTTCTGTACATCTTTAAAAGAGGTTTCACATAAAAGTATTTATTCTGCTACCAATATTCACCAAGTAGAAAAATGCTTTTAAAAAGTATGCTGACTACAAAACATTGTGCAGAGTGAATAACATTTGCTACGCATCCACCTCATCATTCAAGAACTGAAACATTCCTGCGGTTCACTTCCAACACTTTGCTGTTGAAAGATGCCTGAGTACTAGAGCTCCCCATGTGTGCATTGCTGTTCTTGTATCCATTTCAGTGGATACAATGAGGTAACATGGGTGTGTCACCAGTATGCAAGTACACCAGAAAGAGATCCTACTCCAAGGTATAAAAGATTTAAACACATATTCAGTCTGTGAACAGGGACAGGACCAGAAGCTGCAAACACTCAGGACCTTACAGGACAAAACTCTTCTACCCTATAAGCAGTGTGATATGCTTCAGAACTATGGAGAAGTACAGATTCTATTTCAGACACCATGATTTGTGTTTGTTTAGTTTGGTGGGGGGCATTGCTTGTTTATTCTTCTTTCTTGGGTTGGTTGGTTGTTTGTGGTCAGTTTGAGTTTAATAGGGAATAAAAGTGTATTTTTCAATTGTTGTAAAACCTGTAATTCAAAATTTGTACAGTTGAAGGACTGCCTTTTCTGAATGTTTAGTCAAAACTTGGAATCCTCAGCTAGCTGTTGCATCTTAGTAAGAATGAAAAACGTTTTAAACACCTATGATTCTAGCTGTGTGATTTCTTTCCATAAAAAGAAGTCAGACAGCTGTAGTTTGTTGTTTTCTAACCACTTAATTCAAGCATCTGAAAGAGCCATCTCCTCTATGAGATTAACTGGCTGGTTGACAACACCCTCAAATATGAAGCTTCTGCTCAGTAAGGGATAAAATAGCCAGGGGCTACCTCGGGAATTGTGTTTTGATTGCTCCTTACTCCTGTTACCTTGCAAATTTAATAGACATTTTGTGCCTATTTATTTATATATAGATTAGATTGTTATCCATGTGGAATCTATGTTGACACCACTTAAACCCAAATGGCAACATTAAAATCATTGCCATTTGGAACAATATATTCTGACTACCCTATGGCACTCCAAGTGCAACAAATTTGGACATAGCCTCTGGAAAGAGCCAAAGAAATTAAAACAGGCTCTCCATCCTTCAAAACTCAGAATTTATCTAGCAATCTTCAAGTCAGTCAGAAAAGGCACGGCCATGAAATGGCAAAGCACTTTTTTCCAAGCTCTGAATTAATTGTGAATGCCACTGTGCAACAGTGCTCAGAATTAATGCAAAGGCTGGGAGGGTTGCTTGAGGTGACTGCATAAAAACACACATCCATTAGGATTTTTCTGTTTAGCACAGCGTTAATGAAGTAGAGCATTTTCCCATGCAGAGGCAGGATCTGCGCTATTTACAGTCTGTCCTTCGCTTTTACTGCGGGTTTCTGCTCCGAGCGCAAAGGAGTACTTCAGCTGCCATCTCCTGGCTAATCAACCCTACTGCACTGCACCAGGCTGGCTCCCCTCTGCCTTCCTCAATCCTGTAAACAGAGGAGAAACAGCTCTCCTTCAGTCCTCATCCAAACAGGTACTTTACTAATTGTATTTTTCACCAGTAGTAAATGCTGAAACACAACACTGTATTTTCAGCCTCAGCCTCTGTGATTTGGATGCAAAGGAAAAGACTAGGAACTTGGATGCAAGGCAGAAGAAGAGCGACGGGTCCAGTGGAGGGTGAGACAGGTACTGCAGACCCTCAATAAGACATCAGTATGAACTAGGGGGAATCTTTGTTCTGCCAAGACCTGCCACGTCCTATAAAGTCTAAACTTTATGGGGAATGTCAAGAAGATAAAAGGAAAAATCACAGATGATTTTACCAACATTATGGGGTAAAACCGGTCATTAAATAACACAGATCAAGTATAGATTTGTGGTGAGGAAGAGAAGGATATTTACATAGACATTTTTTCATTTGATTACTATCAAGACCTCAGCTTCCAGGTAAGCCGACATACCATAGTCATTCTTATTCTGGAGATGGGTGGTAAGAATGAAATTAATGTCTTTGGGTGACCAGCGCATTACAACAGAGAAGCTGAAGCCTTTGAAATTCTGCATCTTGTTTACACAGGACTATGACCCTGAAACAGATGGAAATGAAAAGGATTTGGGGCCTCTTTGAACAGGAATTTGTAAGGTCGCTGCTTCTACCTATCTATCTGCTGAACTTTAAAAACTGAAGGAAAAATGCTGAGGATAAACACAGATATTTTACATTGCTAACTCAGACTTAAACTAAAAATTGTAGGATTCTACATATAAAACTGGACTAATAAGAAAAAAATCTGTCCTGCATCTCCAAGATATCATGTTTCAGCCAGCCCTCTTAGTACAACAGTCAACAGAAACGGAGAACATGATAACAGATCATCCTACTTATCAGCCCCACTTGACTCTGTTGGACAAGGCACAGGTCAAAGTTGAACATTTGACCTAAAGAAAGCATCATACTTAGTTAAAAACAGGCCCATGGAGAGTGGAAAGCACAGGTACAACTCCATGTATAACTACAGCCATCAGCAGTATCTAATATCTCCTCAACACAAGTCTTAAGCATCTTGGGATGTTCTGGCATTGTGAGAAAATAGTATCACACTTTAAGAAAATCCAAATATCTCAGGCAAGGCCATGGCTGCATGCTCGATTCAAAACCTCTATTGATGGGTGAGAAGACCAGAGAAGGAAAGCAGTAGACTTAATCCCTGGGTTTATAAACAAGCAGCACTATTTCATTGTACTGTGTTTCACTGACTTGCAGCTAAGATGGATAACATTTACATAAAAACAGCATGTTACAATAAAAATTGCTTGTACATTTGAAGTTTCCCTTTTCCACTCATAATCTCCCTTCAAATTTTCATTTGTTGCAGCTTTTCTCTTTTCTGAGTTATGATATTGATTTACTCAGTGCTCGGTGTTTGTGTAAAAGAGGCTGGGGATCTGTGGCTTAAAAACACAGAGATTGTTAAAATATTCTCTCCTGAAATTCCTAATATCTTAGACAGTAAGATGGGAAAATCAGCACCAACAATCAGCACCAGATGGGGAAGTTAATAAATCAACACAATAAGAACCAGAAAAATGGGCTTAGGAGTTTTATCTGAGAAGAGCATGTCATTTACTCACCCTAACATCACATGCTCTCAGGTTTCTAACATTAAATATCAGTCTTTCATTCCCATACAGTATTTATCCCCCACTAGTCCACACTCACAGACTTCCTCCCAGTCCTGATACCAATTTCTCAAGAACCTCCTAACTCTCCAATTTCAGCTGAGCTCTTCCCCTAGCTACTGTCTGTCACCTTTGCCCCATGATCTAATAAAGGCAATTTTGTTTATCAGCAATTTCAAAGTAATTTTCAAAGATGGTGTCTTGTCATTGTTCTTTTGGTCTTTTTGCCATGCACTGTGTACGTCTGCATACAAGCCACAGTTATTTGCAAAATACTTTGAAATTATTCTTGATGATATGGACTGTATAAATAATACATTATTTCTTTACAAATTGTATGCAGTTTGTTCATTAATGTTGCACCCAGTTCTGTCGCAATATTTCCTAAGTTTAGGGCATTGTGACAAGGTTCTTATAAACTGTAATTACTATTTTTTAAAAAATAAACAAAGCAAAACAACAAACCAATTCCCCTCAAATCGTTTAGTCAGTTTTTGATCAAATCTTGAAAATAAAGGCCAAATTGAACTAATCTCATTATCCATCTCTCTGCTTCACTCTGTGTTTCAGTCACTTGTCACTAAGATGAAGCATAGTTTAAAGGAAAAAAGCTTTCCCTTCTGTCTAGGAAAAAAAAAGGGGTTGTTGTAACAGAATGCTTTTTCATTTGGGGGCTGAAGGAAAAAAAAAGGGGTTGTTGTAACAGAATGCTTTTTCATTTGGGGGCTGACCTTGCTTTCATTTCCTTTCACTCTTAATCTGCACATCACTATGGCAATGTTACTAAGGCAGGGAGATAAATATCTGGCTGTTGTAGGAACATAACATCCAAGAAAGTACAAGCAATTTATACACAACTGACAGGATACAAACCTTTGGAGGATTTTCCTTCTCTCCACTAGCTGCACAAGAAATTTACAACATCCTTCATTGATGATCTTGCCACCACCTCCTGAGCTCACAGAGAACTGTGGAATGTCTGCTCTTTTTGAGCACTCTTACAATGTAGGAATTTGACACAGGAGGACAGTATTTTACTGCAGTTTCCCAAGAGCACAAATTAGTTTCCTTTCTTTCATCTACACTTGCTTGGCAGGCAGGAATGACACTTGGTCACACTGAAGAAGACACATCACTGTTAGGGCTCGCAAACACATCAATAGCACTGTTCTGAAGAAAGCAATGCAAGGAATAAACATGAGCATATGCTGGAGGAAATGCAGTGTAACACAGCTGCAGGGTTAAATATGTACACTGATAACTTTTCTGCTCCATCATCCTGATCTGCAAGTAACACAGCCCAGAACTGATGTTTCATCATTTCATCATTTGTTTTATCATTTATTCCTTGAGGAATTCACAGCTATGCAACATCAGTCAGAGCCAGATCAAAGATCCACTGCTACAGGCAACAACTTTCTGGTCTCAGCTTGCTGTGTTTCAGAAATGCAGTTTCTCTACAAAAGCCAGACAACTGAACTAGAAAATTCATCAAGCTGTTTCTTTCAATTAGTCGTGATGACATGTAGGATGGATTTTAATACTTCTCATCATTCTGTACATGTTAGCACTGTTTTGTGAAGATCATTTTGAAGAAACAATGCTGGAGGGAGGATCAGGTAGGTCACTGTAATTAAAAACACTTCCATCGACTTTTGCCAAAATTAAATTGATGATTGTTCATTAATGCACTCATCTTTTTTCCATGCATTCAAAATTGCTTCATAATCAGACCTTGAAGTATCCATTCCCTTTGGATTTGTACTTTTGGCTCAAATCACAGTTAGAAAAAATACATGTATTTAGTATTCTCATTAATAATATTTAGCAGGAAAAAATGTGTCAATTTTATTCTTGACTGACACAATGCCAATGGGGGTTATGAATGCATACATGTACTGTTTCAGAAACAAGGAAGCTTGGAATAAAAACAAATTGCATTGCAAATCAACCTGAAAAAAGTCAAACCAGGACTTTTCCATGCAAAATAATTCAGAATACCAATAATGAAATGCAGATTGTGATGGGAAAGCTCACAAGAATATAGAGCAGGGAAGTAAAAGATTATGTGTGGGTCCTCCATTTCATTACAGGGCAGAGAAGGAACTGCTAGCAAAATGATAGCACCAAGAATATAATTTTGTATTTAATGTATTTAGCTAGACAACTGAAAAAAAAAATAGCTTTAGGCTAAGCGGTATCAGCATAAGAGGCTAGAGGATGAATTTGAGGACAAATTTGGGAAAAAAATCTTAAAGACTACCATGTATGCCACCTTAGCCAAGGTGAAGTAAGGGGAAGAAAGTAATTGGATACAAACATTTGAAGGGAAGAAACATCAAAGGAAAAAGAATCATTTGCTGAAATAGAAAGCTTGCTATGTTGAACAAAGAGATGAAATTAGAATAAGGGCATTTAGTACAGTTACTACCAAAAATAGCTTATGTTAAAGTACATCAGGATTTGGAACATATCACAACAGAAGTGAAACTTCATAACAATTTAGAGGAAATAAAAAGACAAGAGGCAGAAAAATACAAGAATTCTGCAGTAGAAATCCAATGTTATGGAAATTACCAAACAGTGGTCCTAGAGCACTTTTGTCCCCATATTTCTAATTAATAGAACTGAAAATGTATTTAAAAATTTCAAACATGTAAATGCTGTATTGGTAATAAGACTAAATAAATATTTTTCTAAAAATGTTGAAAACTTGCCAAGCTATTGAAATAATTTACACATTTTTCCACTTAGTGTAAACACACTGGGAAACATTGGTAAATACAACATGAGAGTATTTATGCAACCTTTTGGAATAGAAGTTTTGAGCAGTTTTTTCTCAGTTTCAGCTCCTACACCGACACCCCAAAGGGAAAGAGTTCCACAGCAACCACAACAGGACCTCTGTGATACAACACCACACCACCCAGGGCACACCAGGGTGTCCTGTGTGTTTGGACAGAGCTGATTCCCAGGGGATGCCACCCTCCTGTAGTCCTGTGGCAGCACAGGCACTGTACCAGAAGACACTCTCAAGAGTTTTAAATGATCCATAGCTGTTTACATTATTCATTTCATTATTATTAAAACAGTGACAGTCTGACAAAAGCTGCAGATTTTCAGACAGATATGCAGAACCTAGTGGCATAAAGCCGGCAGCCTGGCTGTACACACAATTAAAAATGAACTGGCTACAGAGACAGATGCAGTCCCCCATGACCTTAACAATGTTGATGTTTACATATGAACCTCCCCACTAGACTGCAGATAAGGAATGACAGACAATACTACAAATTAGTGAAGGTCAACAGAGCAGGAGGCAGCAGTTAGTCAATTACAAAAGCAAACCCTCTGCTAAAGGACCAAGTCCTGTGTTTTCTCAGTACAATCAACTGCCTGAGTCATGGAGGTCTAACAAAATTGACCTGTTTTTCCTTTATCTAATTGACTGATACCCAGAATTGCATGAACTTTAGATGTGGTAGAATTTAAGTCTTAATATCTTGTAGCAAAAGACAAACATCTAATTAATCTGTCTTCAGGTCTAATGGTTGATCCTGCAATGTGCAGTTCTATCCAACCATGACAAAATTTTCAGTTTGAAGGATTTACAAAGACAAAAAAAGTTGTTTACAAGCTATGTATGAACCCTACAAGGTCCTGGTAAAGTTGCTACAGCAAAACAGTCCTTGTGTGAAAAACAAGAATTGAATTATGAACAGAGTTAAAAAACAAAACAAAGTACTAATGCTTTCCTCAAACAAGATGTATTGTTTCTGTTAGAGGAGATGAGAAAAATATCATTGTTAGTTTTCTTGAAATAGCAAGGTGTAAAAATTTTCCTCATTCATTCCCCAGAATAAGCAATTCAAAATTCTAAGTAGCCTTACAGACATGGTTTTCCCTCTTAGCTCTATAGATTATCTTACATAATTATCCAGACAGTTTTAAAACGTGTATATAGCTTCAAGATTTTAAAGGTTTGGGCTTTTTTTTCCCCACACATTTCCTACATATGGCCTTCAGAGTAATGGTCTCAGACCTTGCTCACCACTGATAAGTATCTGCAACAGCTGCTACTGGTTGGTGGCCCCTCCTTTATCCAAGACACTTGTGTGTGCATTTTAGTTTAGACTCCACTGCTGAGCTTTAACTGAAATAAAACTGGACACTGGTTGCAAGAACTGTTTGACACGTGGATTTTCAGAAGAGTCCCATACACCCAAATGCCCCTTCCAGAGCTGGTATCTAACAAAATCTGAACCCAAAGCAGAACATACCTCACAGGATTCTGTCCATGTCTCAGTGAAAAACGTAGTTGATCTTCAAAGATTTACTTTTACTGAAGACTCTATGACCCCCTTCCCCTTCAACTACCCTCATGGAAGCTAGAAAATGGAAATCTGCTCTCAAACTCCACTATTATATCATTTTCATAATGAGAAGACAGACATTATTAAAAATTATCATTAAAAAAAAAAATTTGAGACAAACTCCAAAACTGTACTTTCTGTGTATAGCTCATTATGCATTCATAACAATATCAAGGAGTTTCTGGTGTGAACAAAGCAATTCCCTAGGGTTTCAACTAATGCATTCTGTTTGAAAATATATTAAAGTTCATCCAACAGTGCACCACAGAGCACAGCCCCTGTAAAAGGAATTTTCTGACACTAAAAACTATAGAACAGGAGGCTGAAAAAAATCTCAAAGCCAAATTTTAGTCTTCATTTATGCACAATTTGGTGACAAAATGCACACATTCTCCCTGTCTTTCTCTAACTATATACAAGAACTTACACAAACACAAAAAGGTTCATGCAGTTTTATATATGCAAATACAACACACAATTTAGAAAATCAACTTCCAAATTAATTCAGGATCCCATTGGTACATGATTACTTCCTCTTTCTAAACCACTCACAATATTTTTTCAATGTTCTCTCTTTTTCTTGGGAAATTTACTAGCTATTTTCCTTCCCTCTCAGCTGCACATTCATTGATGCCTCACTAACACATTTCCCTTGAACTGATTTTGCTTCTCAAACATCTCTATGTTTGAGTCCCTCTGTGTTATATTGCTATTTCTGGACTAAAAAATGCATTCTGTTACAACAAGAGTCATTCCCTAAGAGCCAAATCAATTTATTTGCTATTTCTCACTCCTTTTACCAACGGGCTACTCATTTAAAAAAACAAAATTTGTTTTCAACATTCCTAAGAGCAGGACACTTAAAATACACACCATGAACTTGAGTTTTTTAAACAATATTTCAAGTGCTCACATACATCCAGAAGCAAGTATCCACAGCTCCCAAAGACTATTAAAACAATACTTTATGTTGACACTTAAGGCCATCTAGACATACACAAAAAAAGCCGAGGAAAATGGAATTCCTTTAGTCACGAAAAAGAGCATTTTACACTCATGAATTGCCACAAAGAGAAACAGTTTAGAAGCAAATAGTGAAAAAGGGAAAATAAGTAGACTTTACATCTCCTGATGATTAGATTTAGCACATTCTACAGGTCCACTTAGTTTTAGATGTGTCCACTGACAGGTCTTAGAGACTTTTCACAAATTTTTAAGCTTCTCTTGAACTAACTCCTACATAGTTTCAGGGAATTCACAACAAGCACTGGTCTGATAATGTTAGTGCTGTCATGTATAGTAAACTTTTGCATAAGTATTTCCATTCCTGAAAAATTGCTTATATGATAACATCAACAAAAACTAAGCAAATATCAGAAGGCTGCATGTCTATTACCCACAGCTACAAATTAAATCAAATTACTAGTTTACATTTCTTTTAGCAGGATTAGTGCTCAAAAATATGACTTTCCCATGGGATCTTTGAGAAATCAGAGCTCAAGTTTCCTTTTAATGGAAGATGATATGTTTGTACTAGACAGAATACTAACAAATACAAAGACAAATTAAAAAAAAAAAATACAGCTTCACCAATTACTAAATATAAATTGTGTTTAAACTCCGTACCAAGGAAGGAATAACACTGGTTTTGCTACACTACAGTCACTTCTGATGCAGTAAAATTTTATTTAAAATAAATTTATGCTCCAGAGAATATCTTAATGTATCTTTCCTCTGGCCATCGCAGTCTTTGTCTCATTGTCAGAGACTTTACAAAGATTCAGGAGAAAAACTAAGAGAAGAGGAGAAGCTTGTGTCCTCATACATCATTTTGCCCTGCAGTACCTGGGTCCTGTTGCACACATCAGCAGGATGAAGTAATTCCTACCGCAGTCAGTGTGAACTGCATGGAGCTCACTGAGCTCAGGGAGGTGACTCCAGGAGGGCTTAAGCTTCTTGTGATCACACTGAACAGACAGAACAAGCTCTGCAGGACTTTGGTGAACATTTACACCTAAATGCACTGAGAATGGTGCACACCAGCTGCATCTCCACCGCAGCAGACCTGGGCCCCTGCAGAATGCACCAGTTGTGCCCTGCTGGAAAAGAGAAGGTTTAGTACCAGCTTGTGTAGAGCTGGTGTCCAACACTAAAGCTTCCTCACTAAGGGAAGCAGACACAGCCCAAAGCCAAGGCCTGTTGTGTATCAATATACAGATCATCAAGGGACAGAGTTTATGTAAGACAAAAGACCACTAACGTGACCTTACCAACTCACTCACAGACATCACCTACGATACACTTCACAAATTTTGATCTGGCTCTTGTATTTTATAGTCTGGTAAGTGTATTACAGAAAATTACCATCTGATAAATTTTCAGTTAACATACATGAAGGCCAAAGAGGTCCCAAAAGGGAAAATTAATGAGAACTTCCTGAAGAGCAAATTTAAGCATATCAGTTTGTACAAAACTGATACCATGGAGAACTAATTTTGTGTTGCTGTTTTAGTTTAAGATAGAGTCTCATGAACCAGAAAATATTGTAAACTTACATTGAGATATGAGGTCTTTGGAGCAAAGAAAATGGATCTTTGAAAGCAATGTTAATAGAAAGTGGTTAGCACATTCAGGCAAATGAAAGAACTAATTTGCATGCAATTAAATTCCAGAGACTCAGAGAAGTAATTCTCCAGTCTGGCCAATCAAAAGCTAGGCATATAAAAATAAGTGAAAGATTCTGTTCATTTATTAGTTGGGGAAAACTGGTACTCTCTTTTTTGGAAACTTGTCAGACAAAAGCCAAAGGAAATATATTTAAATGTAGCCTTCCAGAGAGGTGGTTTGGCATATGCTCTAATTTGGGAAGAGTGCAAGTGAAGAAAGACACAAAGGAGGTTAGAATGTAATTCCTAGCATAAAGGAAATGTTGAAAATCAAGGAAAACACAACAAAGGAATATGGAAGAGTTGCAAAATCTAAAGGGATCTGTAGTATCTCACATGTTTGTAAAGCATGCAATTTATGAGAACTACAATTTTGCCACAGACAAATTGTGGCTTGAGTGAGAAACCTCTAGCAAGACTGCAGACCTGATTTCTGTTTCACAGAGAGACAAAAACCTATTAAGAGAACAGGAAAAAGCACCAGTAAAAATACCATTTTTTAATACAGAAATTAGCCTGTTGTACTACTGCAGGAACAAGCTTAACGGCTGCTCCACTGAGCATTTGAGACTAACTGGACAGCTCACCGGGTTGAAAAGCACAACCACAAGATGTAACCATGTTTACTTTACACTGTAATCATACTTAACATTTACTACTCTACATCGCAACTTGTGTGCATGTGACCAGTTACTGAATCTCACTCATCAAGAAAAACTACTACTCGACAACATTTCCTGAAATATTTTTGCCCATACCATTAACTAAAAATCTTACAATCATAGAATTATAAAATATGTTGAGTTGGAAGGGATCCATCAAGATCACCGAGTCCAACTTCTGGCTCTGCATGAGATAATCTGACTCAACCATGTACAATTTGAGATTTAAAGACTAAAATATAGTGACTTCTTTTGGTTTAACCCATATTTCTGAGGGTTTTTTTGCTGCAGCTGAATCTGACCTGCTATCTGGAATTAATATTTTTTAAGTTAATTAACTGAAAGGAAATTAAAAACCATAGGGAGCCTGAAGTACAGATAATCGTTCTAAAACTGTCATTACATTTCAGAGCAATCACATCTACTTTCCTGAAATGATGTCATCCTTAATAATCAATGACAAAGTATTTATGATGTTATGTATCACAGCATCATAAATACTGTGTCATTTTTTATTAAAACAGAGTTTTGATTCAAGGAACACTGAAATATAAACATGTCACAACTGCTTTGTGTGTCAATATGCTCTAAGTGCCATTAAATGCAAAATCTCCGGCATTACAGAGCATCATTAAAACATGTTTTGTCAAACTGAGTAGGTTTAATTAAACCTATTATATCCTAGAAGGCACACTGCAAAAGACAAGGACAGTACGCAGGAGCTATACACAATTAATTCTATAACAAAAGCTGCCAAGTATAAATTGTCAACTTGTTCCAAAACCAAAAGCTGTTACTTTGCCAAGTAATGGGGAAATTGTTTTTACTGGTATTTCAACCAATTACCTTAGATGTGTAGCAGAATAATGTAACTGTAGTATATACCTAGATTCTTTTAAGGATCATTGAGTCTAAATATCTGGGCCTTGACTACATAAATTATAAACCATGTACCTGTCATCCAGATACCCTTTGAACTCTGCCAGGCTTATTGACATGATGACTACCTCCCTGTGCAACATGTTCCAGTGATTGACCACCCTCTCAGGGAAGAACTGGAGTCCAGCCAGCAGCTTCATTCCATTTCTTTGTAACTTATCACTGTCATCAGACAGGGGACATCAGCACCTACCACATCCACTGCTTTCCCTGAGGAAGTTGTAAACCACAATGAGATCTCCTGCAGCCTTTTCCAGGCTGAACATGTAAAGTGACCTCAGCTCCTCCTTATAAATCTTGCCCTTGCGACCTTTCACAGTCTTGGTTGCCCTCCTTTAGACACTGTCTGACAGCTCAATGTCTTTCTTACATTGTGGCACCCAAAGCTGTCCCAGCACTTGAAGTGAGGCTGCTCCCATGTGGAGCAGAATAGGACAATCCCCTCCCTCATCTGTCTGGCCATGCTGTGCCTGGTGCTGTCACTTTATGTACTTGAAGGTTTTTCCTTCCTCAGGCTGAACAACCCCAACTCTCAGCCTGTGTTCATAGCAGAAGCGTTCCAGCTCTCTTTTCATGGCACTCCTTTGGACTCACGCCAGCAGTTTCACATACTTCTTATGCTGATCTTGAATCAGTGACCCATGCCATGGCCTGTTGCTTGCAGTGTTGCATGGAAGGGTAGCAGCTCTCCATGTGCCCGAGGCTCTCCTTGCAGAAACCATGGCCACTGTTTGGGAAGGTGACTCTGCAGAGGTACGAGACTGGACAGGCTGTTTCTCACACTCCTGAGTTTTATGAGTGGCATGAGCTGAGCAGGAGATGACTGCAAGGACTGAGTCACAGCAAGCCCTAGGGTGATGCCCTCTGCTCATGAGCCCAAGGCAGGGAGTGTGGCTTGCAAGAGTGCCTGAGCTCTGTGCTGAGGCCCTAATGGGGAAGGGCTCTGCTAGACTGCTCCAAGCTAATGACACACTGTGTTCAGCTCATGAGCTCATGAGCTACCTGACTGCTTGTGACTTGGCAGAAGTCCCTGGTCAGGGCTTGCTCACACACTCAGGGAACAGCCATCTCTGGTGTTAGGAATTTTTCCCCAAGGTGGATCGGCACCAGTCCCCAGGAGATCAACCTTCCTCTGGAGCACTGGCCCCTGGGCCATTGTAGGTAACTTACTGCCTGCTGCTCTTGCAGCACCACACCATGACTGGTGCCCTGTGTCTGCAGTTCGAAAGGTTTTTTCCCCTTGGGTCACACTGATACAGTCCCAGAATCTGGGGGGAGTTGTCTTCCTCTGAAGTCCTAATCATGGAATTCTTGCCAGAGCATCTGTGGATTATTTGAGAAAGGGTTTGCCCACCATTCTTGCAGCACAGTGATACCATGGGTGCCCAAATCCCAACAGAGCTGCCACTTTTCAGCTGTTCCTGTTCTCCTTAAAGCTGCAGTTTTTTCCTTGATCTTGGTCTTTGTTTCACATGCATGATGCACTGGGCCTGGGAACCTTGTTCAGCAGCTGTGCTGTCAGCAGTGCAAGCACACCGTACTGCAGTTGTAGGGAAAGTTTGGAGGGACTGAAACAGGGAAGCTGCAGGGATGGCTTCTGCAGTAAGGCACCAGAAGCTTCCCCCATGTCAGACAGAGTCAGTCCCAGCTGGCTCTAAGATGGACCCACTGCTTGGAGCCAGCTGGCTCCAAGACAGACCCAAGACTGAGCCTGTCAGTGATGCTGGCAGGACTTCTGGGATAACATAGCTAAGGGGAAAAGAACTTCTGCAATAATTATCCAGATATTGCAGTCTGATTTGAATGCCACTGCACTGCATTCTAACACATTTTCAGCTCTGGGAAGTTTAAACAAATTTTACATGCTGCAGTGGAGTCCTTACGCTAGTGTGCAATGCCGCGGTGAAGGTAAAGCAGAAGCAAAAGGCAGTCTCCAGCTGCACATTCCTCAGGGAGACCTCCAACACACACAGTTGCTGCAGCATGAACTCCAGCCTTACCACACAGCACTAATGAATCAAAAAAATAGGAATGGCACAACCAACTCATTAACTTCTCAAAAACTGCTTTTAAGCATATGAAGCAAGTTAGCAGGTTTTGGCACCACAGTGAAAATGCAGAAATTAGGAAACCTCTTTAAACTCTTCAAAGATTCTCAGATAAAAGTCATTATCCTCTGTATAACTCAAGCATCCACTGGTTACACTCACAACAAGGCATATTTGCACAACAAATATATTTATTTAATGAATATGGAAATAAAGACACAACAGTTGGTATTTACTATGCATTTCTTACATGAGCTACCATAGATCATTTTTAAAAGATGTTTCTTTTTCAACAAAAGCTTGCTTGTGTTGATGCTCAGATTGTTTACTCAAAGGAATTTAACTCTTCATGAAGCAGAGCAACATAGAGTGGAGTACTTGCATTTTCATCTGTAAAATTTTGGCTCTCTTGAAAACCAGTTCAGTTTGCCTGAGAACTGAAGCCTGCTGCTATATTAAACAATAGTGACCCTCCACTTGGTTCCTTTTTAAAACAGCATTTGTGATAGCTTCAGAAGTAATATACATGAATCCTGCTTGTTGTTCAACACTACTGCACCCTGGTTATCCTATAGGACAAAACTTATTAATACTTAAACATCAACATTAAGAGTATCATGCATTTTACATAGAATGCTTTGGTTCCAACACGATTTCTTCATTGAGTCATTGGCCAGCAAAGCACTTGCTTCCATCTTACCTGAATTATTCATGAGGCATGCCCCTGTAGAAATCATTGACTTATCTGCAAGAGTCACTCAGCAGAATACCCCTGTCATATTTTATTTTTTCCCCTTTATTAAGTTCCATTGTTAATCAAAAGCACTGCATTTTACCCCCAAGAAAGAAGTAGCGTATGAAGAATTTATTCATGATCATGGATTACCTGCTACACATCAGTAATAGAACCTTAGACTGAAGAATGGGTAATCTGTTGGGCAGATGACAAAGTTCCTAAGAATTAGGGAAAAAATACAAATAGGTAGACATTAGTAACATTTTGATATAAATAAAATTTGGTTTAAGCAACTACTTGCCAATCATCTACTTTTAGTAGTAGTAATTGTCTCAAAATAAAGGCACTAATATGACTGTAATTTTAGATGAACTAATAAAGGAAATTAAAATCACCTGGTGATATTAAATAGACACAATTTATACAATTATTTCAGGAGTATGGTATTTCTTCATGAAAGCTGACAACATATACAGTGTGCAACTAGGTTTCCCTCTTCTGTGGTTGCTTCAGTAATTTTGGAGACAGAATGTATTCAGAATTTTACAGGGGAAAAAAGGCCCATAAACTAAAAATCTGCCAACTGTAAAACTTGCAGTGAATTTAATCCAAATCACTAGAATATAATCCAAAACTACACAAAGGAAAAGTTGATATCTATATAAGAGCAGCACAAAACCTTTCTAAAAATCATTTATTTCAATGGAATATAAAGATGAAGACTGAATCAGCTCTCTAAAATGTTATCAAATTGGCATTACAATTTTATTCTGATTTCGAGGTGCTAGGAATAGCAGATGCAAATTAGGAGTCAGAAACTCTCTCATACAGCTCTCCACATTTAATTCAATTCCTCTAGCACCTTGTCCTGTGTGTCTGAATTTTAGAACTACCTTTAAAAACAGAAACACTCAATTCCCATTCCTCAAACTTCATTATCACTTTGACTTAGTACCATCTTCTCATATATACATTATGAAAAAACCAATAATTTATAGCAGTTTATATCTGAAGTCAACAACACTGACAGGTAAATGAATGTTTCTTGCTTGATTATTAGGTACACTTACATTTCTCTTGATGTCCTTTAAAACTTTAAAGAGGACATATCCTCAAGAAGAGGCTGCATCCATTCACAGATTCATTTTTAAAGCACTGATATTCAGCATTACAGTTTTGAGCTACACTATAGTCATGCCTCTTTCTCCCCTGTCTTTGAAGTGATACATGCCTCTAGGGATAGAAAGACAGAACTGTTTTTCTGTTCTCCAGAACAGAAGGGCTGTGATTTTCCTTGCCTCCTGTGAAGGGCATATAAGCAAGCACCTCCTGTTAGGAGCTCCTAGGTAAAGCGTAAAATCTGGCCCTTAAAAGTTTGCTTTCATATTTTGTCCTTTATTATCAGAAAATACTGACATTTTATTTTTTCCATTTCAGATAAATCCCTAGTAAACAGTAACTGCAACAGAAACCGTTGTTCACCTTTCTCATATCAAAAGCACATAATGCCCCAACAGTACCAGAATAGCTCTGCAAAATATCATCTGCGATTCCACAGCCACAACAGGGTCAAAAGGAAGCATGACTGCTGTCTGAACAGAGACAGGGAGGATTTAGTTTTGCAGGCTGAGATGCAGGTTCAGCTTGCTGGGATAAAGAAACTCTCACTGATCTTAGGGAGGCAAGTGCTCCCCAGAGGAGAGAACTGTTGTCTGTATGGCAGGACCCAGGTGAACAAAACCAAGAAAATGATAATCTCTCAACAGTTTCAAGGTAACTGAAGTACATATTTTATCTACTACAAATGCCTGCTCAAAGAACTGAAAGAAAATGTCTTTGGATAGGAAAGGGTCACAGAACATAACTGTTCAATGTTTTTAGAAAATAACTGACTACCAGTAACTTTCATAAACTAATCCATTATTGACACATTTCAGAATGAAACAGAGTAACTAGTAAGATTCCAGTTATGTACAGCTCTATTAAACTCCCATGAAAAACATC
This sequence comes from Thryothorus ludovicianus, assembly GCA_013397245.1. Lineage (NCBI taxonomy): Eukaryota > Metazoa > Chordata > Aves > Passeriformes > Certhiidae > Thryothorus > Thryothorus ludovicianus. The sequence goes on along the minus strand of VZTB01015331.1, from coordinate 13,557 downwards.
AAAGAAACAAACCAGGCACTACTCTGTGGAATTTCAATTGCTGTGAAAAATAAAATCCACACAATAGGGAAAACTATATGAATGAACTTTTCATTTAATCATAGTATTACCCACAATACTGACTCCACACTTGGCATACACCAGCACATCTAGCACTGATTGACGACATCCTATCAAATCCCTGAAAATAATAGGGAACATGATTTTGGATGAACTTAAAATCCCTTTGAGGACTACTTCAAGTATAATGAAGTACCCATAAGCTGAAACATTAATATAGAACAGTATCATATTTTTCCTCATTACCTTCTGCTGGTAATTATGGGAAAAAAATCAAAGGTAATGTATGTGACCTCAATTCTGCAAATGCTTAATCATGACAAGTATATGACCCATTTCTCAGTATATCCATCTTTAAATATCTTTTAAAATAACATATAAAAATCCCACTAGAAATATATCATTACTTTTATCTGCACATTTTATATAACTATAACTATAACTATAACTATAACTATAACTATAACTATAACTATAACTATAACTATAACTAACTATAACTATAACTATAACTATAACTATAACTATAACTATATAACTATAACTATAACTATAACTATAACTATAACTATAACTATAACTATAAATATAAATATAAATATAAATATAAATATAAATATAAATATAAATATAAATATAATATATATATATGAGTCAACAATAAATGGAAAACAATTAATCAGAAGCAAAATTTTTGTTTCATAGAAATTTAATTTTCCTTTTAAAACGTATTTTTAAAAGGTGATAAAACTAACCGTAACACATATTTTGTAAATACATTATTTATATTCCCATTCAAGTATATAAGCACCAAATGATTTATATATTATTAATTTGCAAAATACTTTTTGTTGTTCTCTTCCTCTAATACATAAAGTTGGTGTGTCTTCATGTGCTATAAGTATCTTGTATATACTCTTTGATATCTCTCTTTATTGAAAGCAAATCTTAGTATTCAAGTCCAAAAGAATCCTTCTGTTACAGTTACTGAGGCTCTCAGTCACTGCTTCCATGGTCCCACAGGTAGAGAATTCTTCTGCTGATTAGTGATAAAAGTACCTTCTTACATACAAAAGTAGTTAGCATCTTTTAGGAAATACAAACAAATATTTTGGAAATATTAAACCACTAAATCAATGCAGCTCACCTAGGATATACCTCATAAACTGGATAGTCCTGGTATGTAGAACACCAAGCCACAGTAACAAGTATCAAGCTTTATAGCAGACATACCCTAGCAACAGAAACAACTTCTACCTAAGTCTCTGTATGTTTTGTCTGTGATAGATTTCCTTCACAGTGACTAATACAGGCCTGTGACTTGAATTTGTGCTGAACGCACGGTTGATAATTACAGAGATTTTTTTGTTGCTGCTGAGCTGGGCTTACACAGAGCCAAAGCCTCTGCTGCTCTTTGTGCTGCCACACTGGTGAGGGAATTGAGGGTGCCTGGGAGGTTCTGAGGAGACACAGCGGGGACAGGTGACCCCAAACAGGCAATGAGATTTTCCAGGACACATGGCATCCTGTCCGACACATAAAGCTAGCGGAAGAAGGAAGAGAGGGATGTTCAGAGTGATGGCATTTGTCTTCCCAAGCCACTGTTACACACGATGGAGCCCTGCTCTCCTGGAGATGGCTGAACATCTGCCTGCCCGTGGGAAGCAGTGAATTATTTCTTTATTTTGCTTTGCTATTGTGCACAACTTTTGCTTTCCCTATTTAACTATCTTTACCTCAGTCTGTGGGTTTTCTTGCTTTTACCCGTCCAGTTCTCTTTCTGGTTCTGCTGGCAGGGCAGAAAACAAGTGTCTGCCTAAGGCTTGGCTGCTGGCTTGGTTTAAATGACAACAGTCACCTACCATTCTTAAAACACCAACTCTTCTCTCCACTTTATTTTTCTCTGTTATCTGTCCCTATGAGACAAAAGCAGCAGTTCTCAGGGCTGGGAATCTGGAAGGATTGTGAACTGGAATACGAGGAACAAACCTCATAACCAAGGCAATATGAAAGTTCCTAAAGTGTAAGTTTTGTAGAAGGGAGATAATGGCTGCAAAAGAACCGAAATAGTTCTGTTGTTTTGATTTTTGTTTTATTTTTAACTTGATTATAGCAATTTGGGGAAGGATAAACTGTGAGTGAGAAACAGAATGGTTACCTCATTGCACCTACTAGGGCATGAAGCTGGAGATGCAGCACTTGGGTGGTGTTTCAATGTGGGAAGATGTGCATGTTTGTGTGGTACCAAACAGGAGCCAGCCACCATTACAGAAAGAGAGAAGAGAGCTCTGAAACTGAAATGCTTGAGAAATTGCCACAGCAACTTAGTCTTCATGCAGGTTTCAATGGATTACAAAGGAATCCTTTTTCTTCAAATAGCATATGCAAAACCACATCTCTTTATTGATTGAATGGCGTTAGAAAGACACAAAAAGAAGACTAGGATTTGTAGTATTAGCACATGAGAACAAATTCAGTCCTGTAGAGATGCAGTGAAACATACCACAGTAAATTAGATATTTTATTGCTTTGAGGCAGAAACAAATATATAATTTATGTGCATTCATGTATAGAGACATAAAACACACAAACATCAAGAGAAGAGTATGAACCACTATCTCTTTTAAAAAGTCCAGTTTTTAATTAAATTTCAAAACAAGCAGGGAAGTTGAAGAAAATAATGCAGCATAAGCAATTTTTTATCTAATTTAGCAGTTGAGAAGAAAACCCGTGGTCTTAAAATAATTTTTGCTTCTTTTGAAGTCAGTTGAAAAGTTTCCTTTTTATCTCAAGAAAAACTAATAAAAGAGTAATTTATTGGTAGTATGGGGTTATGAGGCAACAAAAGTAGACTCCTGAAAAAAATACATTTATGTTTGTCCTGATCATCCCTTCAATATGAAAGCTTTCTAAATAAAAGGTGAGGTGTGGTTCGTGTTCTTATTTTAAAACATTTCCATCTTTGTCTTTTTTCATAGACTTAGTCCTACAGACTATGAAAACATGGTGAACTAACAGTGCTCACCTTTGAAAAATATTTGCATCTGTTCAAAAGCTTGTTATCCATGCCACAGTTTCCCAACACATGGCATTGGGGTACATAGGAGGCAGATTTCATTTCGGTAGCAATATTTGGAAGTACAAAGTGGACAAGGACAAAGGACCAAACACGAGAAGCAAACACATTCCTTCCTTTTTAATCAATATCTTGTTAGACTGCTGGGTTTCACTCATTAATCTTTTGGTAAGGGAAAAATGAAATGGATTTACCATTACAGCAAAGTAAAATTGCAAATTAAATTCATTCTAATGAAATTGCTTACAAAGAGTGCTACTTCATCACACACAGCTTCTGTCAAGAGAGTTTGGATTCAGAGTATTCACTTCTTTGAGGTAAAGTATTTATCGGCAAATTCTGAATCCAAAAGACCTGAAAATAAACTTTCTGAATTCTTCCTCTTACATTATGCATTTTTTGAAAACCATGCAAGTTCCACATAAAAAGTATTGTGTTTTGTGTTTAACAGCTTCAAATAAATGTGAAACTGAACTAAATGTGACTGCTGTGCTGCACCTAAATATTCACTACATTATAGCTGAGCTGGGACATACAAAATACAAAAAAAAAAAAATGCCTGGAGGTCTGCAATGCATTGTTTTTAATTTCTTCAGTAACTGTTGCATATTGATTGATCTAGTATTGTACAATAGAGGAAATTAGCAATTAAAGGCTTCCATGCATCCAGCATGAGATCCTACAAAATCCTGTTATCCACAGGAGCAAAATTAAAAGAACAAGAGGAATCAACAAAGCTAAAAAGTACTTATTGTAAGCTGTGCAGAATTTGTCCTTTGCTGAAAAAAAATGAAAACTCTGTACAGACTGCATGCGCAAGTGTATTTAATGTAGGCTTATAACTCAATTAAGACAATTATTTCTCTGATCCTGTAATTCTAAGGCATTTTGCAGATGGCTATGAATCCCAGGCTGTAATATAAATTTCTTTCTGTTCTCTATAATATAGACTCACATATTATGTAAAGACACAATCTTCTGCCTAAGAAAAAATAAACTTCAGTGTAGGTCAAAAGATACACTGCTGATCGAGATGAATTTAAAATAAGGTAAATTAAATTAACATATACCACATTAAATGTGAACATCATCCATGTATGTAAATATGACATTAACAATAAAGCTTAATTGATACCATGTTTCCTCAAGGAATTATTGACCATGTCCCAGGGCACAGGGAAGGAAGATTACCAGCTCAGCAGAAGCCATATCAACCCTAGAACTGGACGCAGCATCACACACAAGGCTGCGCACACAAATTGCACAGGATTGGAACTTCAGATTCCAAGTTAGCCTGGAAATTGGTGTGCTACAGGAATAAACATGCCCTTTCTCTGTTCCAATGTGAACAAAAGTGCATCTACACTATCATTAATCATATGAGACTGGTTTGCTTCAGATTTGTCAGAACTAATTCAGCTTTGCTGAATTTAGTGACAGATACTGGATTTATCTAGACTGGGAGAAGAGGAAAAGGTTATATAAGCTTAGCTGGCATAGCCAGACAAATTATATTGTTTATCCATGCCTAAACAAAAGGTCACTATTAGCTCAGGGTTAACTAAAACTTCTTAGCTAATCTCTGACCTAATTTTGACCTCTCTTATTAATTGCAAAAAGGCTTTCAGTAAAATATTGGTTAGTTGTGCTTAAATATCACCTCGCCCTGCACTTACCCAGCTTCTGTAGTTTCTTGTCTTACAGATCATAAATTAAAGACAAAATATCTTTTTCTAAGACTAATTAGTATCCAGTTAGCTTCAGTTGTTACCTAGAGTGGAACTGACAGTAGAGACAATCTCTTAAATGCAGGAGGCATTTAAGTAGAAGGATTATCAGTCTTCACTTTACTTTTCCTTCCAGATCATAAAATATTATTTCAGAAAGCCTGTAAAAATACCCCATTCTTCTGCTTCTAGCAATTCCCATTAGAAAGAAGTAAAGTTATAGAAGTGAAAATCTAAACACATGAAGTCTACAGAATCTATAATTAGGTTGGTTTGTTGTAACCATACATAATCATCTGTTTTACAGAGCAATTTACATTGGGCTTGTTTAATTCCTTTAGTATCATTATCATTGTAGGTCAGAGTATGGGTATGATGTATTTATATCCATGAGCCTTCCCCATCTGCAGAAGACTAATTTTTGCTCAAATAAACTCAAAGCACCTGAGTTATAATTCCAAAAATCATTCTACTTTTCTTTTTGTAAGTCAGAATTGTTCAGTTTCTCATAAAAACATATCCAGACTTAACTTAAAAATTAAGTCTGAGAGAAACTAAACCGAACTGCATTGTAAAATATATGCAAATTCACAAGAAGGAGTTCTAATAATACAAGAAATAAAATCTTGAAGTTAGAAAGAATTGTCCAAATAACACACCTTATGTTCATCTGAACTAAAGACCATAAGGAATTATGGTTTGAAAGCCTACTGTAATTAGATACTGAAGCTAAAATGCTCAGTAGAAATTCTACATAATTCTAATCATCGAAGCCCTACCATTCATCATATCTATATTCATATTTCTTGTCCTTTTGTACTGACAAAAGCCTCTCCAAAGGATCATATCTGACACCCAAACGATAACATAAGTCTAAATTATGTTCAGTTCTCTTCCTCTTCTCTAGAGGAAATGAGAATGCTCCTCCATCATCTGAACAAAGGCACCTGGCTTACTGCATAAATGAAAAAGCTTGTCCATTATTGTTTGTCACACTGTTAGATAAACCCTTGCCCTAAGAAGGGCCTAAATGTTGTTGTATTATGGCATAGTCAACTGTTTGGATCAAATCCAGATTCATATTCGTTTGCTAGCTGCAACTAAATCCCACTGTACAGTCAGTACAGTTTTCTTATATTTTAACATTATTCACCAGAAGCTCCATTCTTCTGAGTTTTCGCTTATTCTTTGGCATGGGCTTGTCATATAAGCCATTTTTGAGAAGATGCTCCTTGCTGTGATGGATCTGGGCACCATGCTGAAGTTGGAAAGAGCATAAAGCTTGAAGCGGATGGAGTATAGTCTGCAGAAACATGAAGGAGTGGGGGACAAAAAAAACCTCAAGCTTTTAGTAAGGTATTTTAGAGACATCAATTATTACAGGTTTTTTCATTCAATGACTACTTAAAAATGCTAAGAAAATACAATTTGGATGACAATTGTTGTTAAAATACAGCCTTTGAAGACACAAAGAGCACAGCTGAATAGAAGATGTACTGAAAAGAACCACAGAGCAGTCATACACNGCACGATCAAGGCAGCTGGACTGCTATTCTGGAGACTCAACTGTGCCCATGCTTCTGCCCAGAGGTATTGTGTAGGATTAATGAAGCCACACAAACCAAATTTATCTCAAGAGGTTCCTAATTGTAAACTCTTCATTTTCTGGTTGCCTCACTGAGTCACAGAGGCCCCACGTGCAGATGTGTAATCTCGTATGACTGCAGTCAGCAGGAGCTGAGATTCTACTGAGAAAAATATGACTCTTAAGAGCACACAGGAAAATCAAGCGACATACTGGGTATCAAACCAAGTGCACATTTTTAATTTCCATGGCTCTCAACTTCAGTTCACCATCTTATATGCTGGGAGCAGCACTCAGTTCAGAGAGGGTATAAAAAAATGCATGAATGTAGCTCTCAGATACTGCAATGCTTAGAGAAAGCAGTAATTTTGTCTTTGAAAAGTAGGCTGGACCAATTCTCAGTGGTAGGGGAGAATTAGATTATAGGACTGGTAACTATAGACATTAACTAAACATTCACTGTAAGACAGAAGTCCTAGTGATGGGAAAATATGTTGTGTCCTAACACAACAAAGAAAAAGGTAAATAAAAAAACCCATATAGATACATATAGTTTCTTGAAAACTGTCTTGGAGTTCCAATTGGAGTTCCAATTTCTGAGCCATATTTTCTTGTGTGTTCACACACTTTGTCCAAATCTGGTTTTAAACCCAATTCATTTAATATTAAGGTGAGTCTAGCATCACAGAGGCAGATACAGAGGTGGCATACCATATGTCATGCCAGCTGTTGGAGTAATTTTTGACCTGGGCACCTTTTTTAGCAGGCAACTGTTGAGTATGAAAATACTAACTACCTGATGGAGAGCAGTATGAGCAGCCCAGGGTGAACACTAGCACGTAGTGGGTACATGGATAAGCCTTAAATCTCTTTTCACAAATCATTCATTACTATATTCTGGGCACACAACTGAATTGCAGACTTGGCTCTGTGGTGTAAAAGTAGTTGTAGGTGTTTTTCAGAGGGCTTATTAAATTGATATTACTAATGTCAGCAACAAAAGATTAAGAAGGACATTTTCTTAATGACCTCTTCCATCATGGACTAGTGGGATCACAATTTACAAGGAAAGGCTAATGTCCAATTAGTATTCTCTGACCTGGGATAAACTTAAACTCAAGAACTATTAAGGCCCAAATTCCTTCAGTGACACGTAAGAGTTGTGAGCTGGCTGGTAGGCAGACATAACGCCTGAGGAGTGCAGGAGATCAGGGGACCTGGCTTTAAAAAGCATTTAATCTTCAAGATAGCTGTGAAGGAGTATTCAGAGCATCTCTGCTGTCTAGTTTTTGGAAAAAATAATTTATTTCTTTCCATGCAGTAACATACCTTATCTCCTGTCACAAAATGAATTAGGTTTTTGAGAGTTAAAGATCACTTTGTTGTGTTCACTTTTGGAGCACAACATGAAAGAGTCACAGTAATCTGAACACTAGTTAATAAAAGAAAAATGGTTTCCATTGCTGCATTCTTGTTTTAAATAAACTATTACAAATTACAACTATTACAAACTATTACAAAACTATTACAAATTTAATTAAGATTTAAACTGTCAAGTTTTACATTAATAGCTAAGTACCTTTACTGACCCTCTACCATTCATAAAAGAAAATCTCAGGTATTTAAATTTACGTACCTCTTGTATACTCTTGTTTTTTTCCATGATGGAAAGAGCAACAGCTGCACATTCAAGAGTAGACAGACACGTGTTTGTTGGTTGTGTACGAATTACATATTGACTTGAAATACTGGGTTTTAACTGCACCTGAAAAATAGAGAACTCTAGTAAAATAAAGAGGTCAGGATAGCAAACAATATACCTGTTCTCTACACCAAGCAAAACACAACCCCTTTCCCTCTGCGTTCACTTGTCTTCTTTACTTTTTGATGTTTTAGTCTCCCAGAAGCCAACGACATGCTACTGTTCAGTGTAATACATGTCAGACACCATCACAAACAAAAACTGCACATTTGTTCCTGTACAAATAAGCAAAGGAAACACAATTTCTTATTAGAGAAAGACTAAGTGAAATTTTAGCAACTTCTGATTTCAGTTGCCACAGATATGCTATAACAAAAATAGAATAATTCACTTATGCTTTTTTTTAATTGAACACTCAATTGCACACACATACAATGCCATGCAAGGTACAGTGGCCATATAGTCATTAACACTTTATACCTTGGAAAAACATTGTTTGTCAAAGTTCTGAATGTAAGACTTCTAGAAACTGTATTTATTCATATACATATATACTGTGCTTATTCATACAATTTATTAGGTTACTGATTAGAAATATTTGCTTAACAAAATCATGTCTGAAAATAATTTACTGTCTATGCCTCAAGTGATAAACACTTTATGCTATCTTGCAAATTAAAGATTTTTAACAAAAAGAAATTTAATTCAACCAACAGCTCCAAAAGCTTTTACCAGGGTTTTAAACAGTGGCTGAAACAACACAAAATTTACTCCACTTGACTCTGTATGAAAATTCAGATATTATTTTTTTATACCTAAGATTTTCACCTCCACATATATCTAAAATGAAATTTGCAAAACAAATAATGTTTTAGCAACATTGTCAGTATTCTTAACCAAAAATTCTCAGTTCTTTTTCCAAGAACATTGTACTGCAGTATAAAAAATCCAGATAAATCTTTATAAAGGAGAAAGTTAATTTTCTTTTTTATAGAAGTCATTCCATCAATTGTCTTTTTCTTCTTCTTGAAAAAATGAGTGAGTGATCTCATGGTCTTAGTATTCTCCCATTTTGCCTGCTGGAAGTCTTTCATCATTCCTGACTTCAATATTTTCTTCATTTACTTTCACTCCTTTACCTATCCCAATGTAATGAAAATTAAAAATAATAAAATTTAAAAAAGGCAACAAGAAAAGAGTAAAAGGCATTCTGGACAGGACAAGCAAGTTATCTATAAAAACTTAATTTACTCAAATATAGCAAAATAGAGAAAAATAAGGCCTCAACTACCTTCTTCATTTTGGTATGGAAAAACCAGAAGAGAATAAAATTACTCAAGAGAAAAAAATGTAGAATTTAGACATCAGTGTATGTAAAGAAAAGAAAAAGAATATAGTACTTTCATTTCTACTCCTCAAGGTTTTCTCATTTCTTCTCAAGGTTTTCTATGGTTTTATGCCTTCTCTCTGTGACCATGTAGAGATAAATCATCATAACAGAGTAGGAAGCCTAGTTATTTGAAGTATACAGAAATCTACGCTGGAAGAAGTTTATGGTCCTTGCTTAGAAACTCCTAAGAAAGTATCAAAAAAACAGGGTAAACTTGGTCCATCACTTCTCCGACACATGTCCCGAGCAGCAAAGCAGACATATATTCACACTTTTTCCCAACAGCTAACAGCTACATCCTTCATGGAGTACCTCTCAAGAGGCTGAAACCACCAGATGGAGCATTGGCAAGCCCACTGGCTTCCCTCTCCTTGGACAGCACCTTAAGGCTTTTTATTTCTAGGAGTTGGGAATAGTTCTATCTTCTGGTTTCTACACTTCATTCCTTGGGCCTCATGCCGAGAAACATTTGAGATAATCAGCTTTCCAGAGAAAGAAAACTTACCAATGATTGCAAGAAAACTTCTATAAAGAAAAGGGGGCTTGCATTCTGCCACACAACCATGGAGCCAAAATGTCTGTAACTGCGGCTCTCAAACAACTGACAATGCACAAAAGGACAACTTTCTAGTACCAATAGCAACAGCAACAGCAACTAAGCTCTTTTGTGAGAAGAAAGAGAAAGGATGGGAACAAGTGTCTCCAAACATTTTTCTGAAAAATTACATATTCCCTGGGATAAGATTAAAATACCATAGAGAGTGGTGGAGATCAGAGGAAGAATACCTGATCAAGACAACTGCCAGTTACAGTTTGTCTCTTAGGCTTCTTTCAGTATGCATTTTACCCTACTCTTTTAAACAGAATCTAAATGGATGATCCCTAGTCACCTGAAATATAGTCACAGTAGTCTTTGTCTACTGTAAATTGGACAGACTCACCAAAGTTCACATCTGAAACTAGGTACATTTACTGCACCTATAAAACACACAGTACTCTACCCACTCAGAGTACAAACTGAATGGTAAAACAAAGCAGAAACAATACAGAAACCAAAACAAATCAATATCGCTAACAAATACTTCAGACACAGGAAGATATCTTCTTGGGAAAAAAACACCTATACATATGAAATATTTACTTGTTTCAGTCTTGATTGGGTAGGAAGATGACTTATTTCATTTTTCACCAATAGGTCTAAACTTACATCAACTTTTGTGCAGTTAATAATTTCAGATAGCATATTGCAAAAATTTCATCTAAGTTTCTGCATTATCTACATGAGTTTATTCTTTATCTGTCACCTGTGTATCCCAAATCCAGCTGAACAAGTTTAGTTCAGATTTACAGAAATGTTCATATACAGTTAAAGTAAACAAAATCACACTGTCTACCTTTTACACCAGACTTCAAAATCTTAGAATGAGTATACATAAATATGCTGTTTAAGTACATTTCAAAACAATTATGATATTTCAGAAGCACTTCTCCATAAAATGATAGAAATGCCACAATACAACAATTTGTTTGTTTTGTTTCAAAGTAATTTGCCAATCGTATGCGCACTTTGTAATAATATCGGTTTCTAACAAAATACAGAAATGATAAGTTCAAAAACAGCAGCCAGTTTAATACTGCTTACCAAAATAACATAGGAAAGAAGATGGAAACTACCTCAACCAACTCAAACTAGAGAGGAATTTATATAAACTGTATGCAATTACTGTCTGGAATTCAGCCAAGACACTGAAATGAGTGTATCTATTCTCTGTAAGTGTGAAGGAGTTTGGGGACTTCATTTCCAAGCCATTATTAGTAAGAAGCAACACATAAAATGAAGTTTCATTTCTGTCTATAACTCAAGACTCCTGTACTCCTGTTTCCAAAAGCCTGAATTTCAGCAATTCTCACAGACTGTTACACTAACTTAACACTGGCTTATCAGCCAATGCACCATTCCCTTAGCAAATGCTACAGCCTTTGAGCATTTACAAAGGATTTGAACCACAGTAAAAATTGTGACCCTTCAGTGTTTCTTGGGGCAGAGTTTTTCTTCCTGAGCGTTCCTTGGACATGCTCCAGGCAACTGAAGACCCAGCTGATCTTGTTCAGCTGTTCAAAATTGATGGGAGGAAAAGTGTTGCCTTGATGGGGTCGAAGACCTGCTGTTTGAAATTTTTAAAATTTAAGTAAGTAAAGACGGGAAACTGATTCCTGCTTTTATTTCAAATAACAGAGCAGGAAGTCCAGCAGAAAGCTCCAAGTGCTCTCCTCAGTCTGCTCCTTAATATCAGTATCTTTCTATCTTTTCTATGCTGATTTCTTCAGCATTTCTTCATCATTACTCTTACTGGCTTTAGTGTCACCAGCTTTACTCTCTGAACAGAACACAACATTATGCAAAATTATATTTGAAAAATAATGTACCACCAAGAACTCAAAAAAGTTAGTACAACTGTTTCACAGGGCACACTAAATAATTCTTGCTTGTTCTGTTTTCTTTAGTAACACTACAGGCATCTTAAAACAGGCAGAGGCATAATATATTTTTATGCAGTTTCTATAAAAAACTCAATACTTAAGATCCCTTCCTCTTTATATTGATAGTGTCTTTTGAAAATCTGACTGTCAGCTTGGGAATTAATTTGCTGAACTTTTCAAGAATCAAGGAAGAAAGTGCCATTTGTCCTTCTGCTTAACATAGGCACTAGTTACTGGTCATATGTTCTACTCCTTTAATAAATACCTTTCAGAAAAAAAATTAGACATTTCTTTAAACTAACTCAAAAGGCACAAAAAAAATTCTCAGAAAGAGTACAACCACATCCTGCTATCTTGTCAATCCTTCTAAAAGCTAAGAAAAAATTGCTGTTAAGGGTCTTAGGGCGGTAAGAGCCTTCTCTGGAAACTACTGCAAAAACAGCCTCAGAAAGAAGACGGGTGACAGGTATGTGAAAATCTTTCACTCAATATCCAGTTTGCACAAGCACCTTTTACCTGTAAGCCAAAAAAAAAACCAGTTTTCTGTATCTTAGAGAAATTTCATGCAGTTAAGTAGAATTACCTCTGTGCCAGAGAAGACAGGCTGAGTAAATTTAGTCTCAGCATGCTACTGAAATTTAAATCAAGAATATAAATAAGTTATCTTGTTCAAAACCTTGGCTTTAATTTAAAGTGACATCTTAAGAGCACTCAGAAAAAAAAACTGGAGGGAATAACTGCCACGCAACTGTTACAAATGGACGTCCTGAAAAAGTGGATACCTGTCACAAAACCCTTGGTCCATGAGAGCATGAATTTAAATGTGATGACTGGAAAAGGGGAAATATAAACCCTATTTTTGAAAAAATTGAAAGAAGATCTAGGGATCTACAGAGAAGTCTCATCTCTGTGCTAGGTAAGCTTATGAAGCAAATTGTTCTGGAAACCATGCTAAGGCACATAGAAAGCAAAGAGGTGACTGGCAAGAGCCAGCACAGCTTTAGAGAGAGGAAATCTTGACTTCCGTGATGGAGCTGCAGCACTGGTGGATAAGGGCAGAGCAATTGACATTATCTACCTGCAAAGCTTTGGACACTGTTTCATATGATATCCTTGTTTCTAAACTGGAGAGACATGGGTTTGATGGATGGACCATTTGGTGGATAAACAACTGCCGGGATCGCTGCAAGGAAAGAGATGTGGCAAAGAGCTCCTTGTCACATGGAGACCTGTGGCCAGTGCTGTCCCTTGGGGTCAGTGCTAGGGCCAGTATTGTTCAAAGCCTTTGTGGGTGACAGGGACAGGGGCATCAGGAGCACCCTCAGCAAACTCCCTGATGACACCACGCTGTGTGGAGCAGGGACATACTGGAGGGAAGGGATGCCAGCCAGAGGGACCTTGGACAGGCTGGAAAAGTGGGACTGTGTGAATATCAAGGAGTTCAACAAAGTACAAGTGCAAGGTCCTGGGTCATGGCAATCCAGACACACCCTCAGACTGTGTGGAGAAATGATTGGGAGCAGCCCTGTGGACAAG
>VZTB01015328.1:1780-35071 GCA_013397245.1 Thryothorus ludovicianus | reverse complement strand
ATGACAGCATTAATTACATTATTTTGATGCATGTCACAACAGATAGAAAAGAGCTATTTACATTTTTATGGATATTTTCTTATGTTAGAGTAGATACCCTGAATATCAATCTGCATTTATGTAATATCTTTTAGTTCAGAATATGTAAAAAATGTGATGAATTAAGCAAATGATAAATGATCCAAAATAGAAGAAGCTTAAGAACTTAAGAAGTTGCTCTTCATTAAGAATCAGATTTTGAGACTCCAGATTATTTTTAAACTGAGAGTGAATATTACACATTTCAGTATGATTTCTGTGGTAAGGAGCAGACAAATTTAATCTGTTGTCTTATGTCTTTTTATGTTTCTCTTTCTGAAAAGAAAAAAAAAATCATTACTTCCCTATGTATCCATTTTTATGGATATAATAGATTAAAGGGACCCTCGCAAAAATAGGAGTGAGGTTACGGCACATTCTTCAAAGATGAAATAGGATAATATAATATTGAAGCAATTATTGCAACTAAACCAAATTAGGGATCAATAAATATCATACTGCACTGCATTTTACAGGAGGATACCTTCCAGATATGCCATTTGCTTTTGTTTTATGAGTTGCTCTAAATTGTTTTGAAGATCTTGTCTCTAGGACATTATATATACTTAGAGTCATAATGTGCATTGTTGAATATCCAGCAGAGGCTTAAATAAACTGAATTTACTTTTTGTGCCAATGCCTGGTAACAATAAAATAATGTTTCCCTTTTTTAACTGACTCTCTTAGAAGCCATAGGACTCACTGTTAAGCCACCACAGATTTCCTCTCTCTCTTTGAAACAGCTTATATAGCTTGGCATTCCCATTTTGGGTCTCAGATAGTACTATTTTTTCTTACTCGTAGAAAACATTCATTCTGCTCATTTTTGAACAGTTGCTATCTCTACCCATATGGCTTTTTAATATTTTTCTGAGTTTCTTAATATGTTTTATTAAAAATACATGGTGAAAAAACTTTTAATAGATATGCAAAATTATGTTGTACAACAGTTAAGCACTTAATTGAGTCCCTTGAAGTAATAAAAGTTTGATGCAGACTGTAGCTGTCAATTCAGCTAAATGCTCCTGCTTTCTGGGTAGTGAAAGAACACTTCCTTTTCTTTGGTTACCATATTATCAGCTATTTTCTTATTCACAGATACTGCACTGCATGACTTTCAGCAAAGATAGCTGACAGCATGGTAATAGGAGCAGGGAACACATGTCACAAAGTTGTAGTGAGAATAGTCAAATGGCATAGATTCATGAGCAAGAAAACTCAAAGGTAATGAGAAGGGATTTATGCCATTTGTTCTGACTAAGCTTGTCATCTAAAGTTTACTGTACCATCAAATTGCAATCTTTCTAACTCTCAAAGTTTTCCCATTATGAGGGTGATTTGGAAGATTTTCATTACTGTAAAGGACCAGTGTCATCTGTAAGGGGGAAAAAAAAATTCACAGGGCTCTAGGCTAGACCTCCTTCCAGAGTGATAGTCACCAAAAAGCAGATGACCCATGTGTCAGAAGACACTCCCTTATAAGGAAATCTATTCATTCATTTGGTAGTAGTTAGGAGTGGACAACCTGCATTCCATAAGTTAAATGCAACTTAAACATTTACCCAGTCACATTAACAATGTAAGTATTAAACTCATATCTTTATAGTTTTGGATTACACTATTATTATGTTTTCTATTATTGTTGTTTCACTTTGGATTTTCTTAGCTTCATTTATTTTTTTATACCAATAAAAAAGTTTGGAATTAAAATCTGACCCTCAGAATAAAGAACAGCTTTTCATCTATGTACAGTATCTTACTCCTTTCTCCATTAGGAAATCATCTTTTCCTTTTTTGCTTTCTATCATATGTTAGTATGACAAAGATATTACAATCAGTTCAATATGTCTCTAGGAATTAGCCATGATGCATGATTTTCTTACTCCTAGCTGATTTATACACTTCTGAAAAGGAAAACCAGTTCTTTCTCAAGAAAAATATTATATTAAATATCTCTTTGTATTTTGATAGAAATGCGATTATAATTGGTTCAGGTATGATACAAAAAAGAATCAAAGCAGAAACACTGCTCTGAAATATTCTAGAACCAGAGCTTATTCCCATAAAGATAATTTCTAAAGAACTTGTTTCATCTATTAAAGGATTCATGGATACAAGAAGTGATGGACTAAACCAGTGGCATTTAATTAATGATGTAATAATAAAACAGGTATCAGTAGGGAGATTAATGGCAGACTAAGAAACAGTCTGTTTTGAAAACAAGAAGCATTATTCTAAACTCCCATGAAATACAGCAACCTAATAAATCTGTAGATTGCTGTAACTGGATGTCACCCAAACAGTTAAGCTCTTCTCTGCCCAAAGTAGAGATGTACTAAAAGCACATTGTTGCTAATGCAGCATTTACATTTAGTGAAACTTAGTGAAATATTGATGGTAAGGAATATGAGTTAGAACCTTTAGACTGTATTAAAATGTACTGAAAGAGGAAGAAATAAATTACTTCTATATAATTTTTAAAGCATTACTGCTAAAGCAGCAGCCAAATTACAGCAGTGTAAATGAGAACACAAGTATTTTTAAATCTTCCTCAGTCACAGAACACCAATACACATTTTCCTGAAAGAATACAATCAAATGTATTTGAGGCAACATTTCATATGAAAATAATCTATATGCAGAATATGTACATAATCAGCAAGAAAAGCTTTTTGCCTTTTAAGACTCCTATAAATGAATTCTCCAAACAAATTATAGTTATGAAAGTTACATTTAATTTTCTGAGGGTTGGACTACAGTATTTAACAATTTTCCATTTCTAGTAAGTACATTGTAAGTACAGAGATAAAGTAAAATTTGAATCGCACAACATCATCTGCTACCAAGAAAATGTTAGATAACTTCAGTATTTTAATGTTCAAATTAAAACAAGACTAGCACATGTTATATTTGTATTCCATACTTCTAGAAAATAACATCCATGGATATTTTCTCTATGTTTGTCAAAGTACCATTTCACTTAACTCTGCTTTAAGAATGTAGGCAATTTGCTCCCAAAAGCTGGACAAATACCATATTTGCAACAGAAGTGATTACAGAGATCTTCCTGAGGTTAGAGGTAATTTGATCTTTACATATAATTTTAAATATCCTAGTAAGACAATTTTTTTTCACAATATATAAATTAGTTCGTTATTGTTTTCAAATGAACTGTGATTTCCCCCTCCTCCCCCTTTCTTCCCCCACCAATTATATCACTGTGCAAAACTTCATCCTTTTCCCTCATAATTTGAATTTATTTTTTTTTTCTGACAAGGCTTCACAGTTTTCTTCTGAATTATATGTATCTGAGTCCTGCACGTTAATTTGAGTGAACAGATAATTGAATCTGACCTAGGCATATCCTGCTTAAGGAGAAGGAATTTAAGCCCTTAAAAACTTCCTGCTGAATAACAATAAGGTCTGAGTATATCTGTGACTGTCTACTCTATATATATTTTATTCCTTAGGTGCATCCCTGATTAGTTATAATGTTGCTTGGTTGGCTAATTTTGTCAAGGCACTATGGAATGATTCATTCTGGTGCCCAAGACTTAGTGCTCTACTGCTCTTCAATTTATGATGATAGTTGACTGAATTGCCTGTCAGATCCTGTCAGAAATACAGAACTTCTGTGATATTTGTGCTACTTTTCTCAGAGTGACCAAGGTCGTGACTGCTGTCTTCTCAGCAGTGTGAAGCCTTAAGCTGACAACAGCCTTAGCACTGGTACTGCTGAATCCCAGTCCCTCCTCCCCCATACCCTCCATCCCCTTATTCCTCCACAAAGTCTTTGTTAGGGTTATAAGGGCAGGTTTAGCAGCAACAAGCCAAGCCTGGGAACAATGTACATGGTGTTGTCATCTCTGGGAGCCAGGTCTGGGTCAGAAAATGCTCTGCAGGTGAAGAGGACGAAAAGGTCCTATTCACTAGAATCTGTTAAACTTTTGTCATCAGTGTAACTCTTCCATTTCACACAGATAACTACATGAATTCTTCTATATGCCCCAAAGACTAAATAGAAAAACTGGAATCCTAGTAAAACCTAACACGATAGTGTGTATATGGCCTTATCACTTCTGCTTGATTGACTGAACACACTTCCTTACTCAGTGGACCATAAACTAAAAAATCAATGTGGGGATATCTCAACTTTTAATTGTTTCAGTGTTTTAACCCCAAAACTTTTACTTACGAGAAGCACTTTTATTTGCAAATATAGCCAGCAGTCAGATGAGCAAAATAAAAACAGTCTTTAATACATTTTCGATTCAGTTTCTTAATGCAACATTTATTTCTTTCTATTGAGTTATACAAATAAATAATAAAATTTGGGAATATGTTTTGCAAATTGTTAGTTTTGCTGTGTATCTTCCAAGCAGATGATATTACAAAATAAAATAGAGGGTTACTTTTTGTCTTGTATTCTGTTTGAGCAAATTTTTTAATATGTTCTGAGGTCTATATCGTCCTCTCAGAAGTAAACATTGATCCTGGCCATGGATATATGAACAAATAGAGAATTTACTTTAGTGGTGCTTGATCTTGTGACAGTAGAATTTGTATGTACATCTGCGGTATGTAGATGCAGAGGCACTGTATGTATATGAAGAAATTATTCTTAGATATTTTTCTGCTTCACTGCTGCATAAAAAACCTGCCCTGGTATGAGTGGGAGGAATGAATAAATCATCTTCTGGAGAAGTCAACACATGGAAGACCTGTGAATTGCCTTATCATGTAATTCTGTAGATACAGTTAATTTTCAACTCTGAACTTCCTTCCACATTTATAGGGGTAGTAGTGATTTTCTTTCCTAGATGAAAATGCCTGTAATTTTCACCTGATTTGATTACTTGTTTGATTCTAGCTTTTACCAATTGTAATAAATTCCTTTACTCTTTGTAATGTCATTTGATTATCGAATCTGTGTTTTTGTCTTGTAGAAATTTTAAAATTTTTGGTTTTTTTTGGATTAGAATGAAGAATCCAAAAGGTGAATATTTTAACAAAAATAATATTTTGAGAAAAACTTGTTTCAGAGAAGACAGAATCCATGTTTTGTCATTTGTAGGCCAGCAATCTAGATCTACCAAACTAGCTTGGGGAACTGGAACCATGCCTGCTTTCTGGGCAGAAATCCAGAAAAATACATAGTCAGCCAAGGAATGGTCTGCCCAGGAAGCTGTGCAGCCTATGTCATCCATGAGGCTGTGGCATTCCTATATCCTATCAGTTGTACAAAAAGTTAGCCAGAGCTCCCAGGCACTTGGGCAGCACAAATCTAGACAGGTGGGATTTCAGGGAGCCAGGGAAACCACGTGTCAGTCATTGGACCAGTATGTGAGTAGGCAGAAAAACACGCACTCACTCAAGCCTTCCAACCTGCCCATCTGCTTTGCTTTTGTGAAGTTTCTGCTAAGTCAACAAAGTTGCAAGGAAAGTCTTTAGTTGTATCAGGTAAAGTATTTTCAGAAAGAATTGTTCTTTGCAAAGTTTTGCTCAGTTCTGAGTGTGGATAATTCAGCAATGTAAAGGAAGAAATTTTATATCATTTCAATGACACTCAATTTAAGTCCTACAGACGAAAAATTTAAGGATGCTGGAATACAGCCAGAATAAACTACACTCTAGAAATTCCCACTCATAATAATGATACTTAGAGATGTTTCCATATTGGCATAAAATATAGTAGTCTTAATATTATAAATTTACTATAACTCTTTGATAGTCTTATAAATAGAAACATATAGGTAGTTTAAAAACATGCTGACATTTGTAGGGACTGAACCCATGGCTCAAAGAAAGTACTTAGACTTGTTCTTACAAGCAACTCAAAGCAATCATTAAAATATTCTAAGGCAAAATACAAAGTACAAATAAAATTTCTTAAATGGACCTTAAATTATCTTTCAATGATAAACTGGCAAAAACCTGTTTCTGGTTATTTTTTACTCCTCCACCCAGTTTACAAGATAATCAGGGGACGAATTTTTTTTATGGTGTTACCACTTTGGATTGCTGCATCCTCCTCATTTTGACACATCTGGGGCATGCAATTATTCACAAAGGTCATTTTCCACACAAGAAAAGGACAGTGACCAGAAGGCAGCATTTAGGCTGTGAATACACCACGACAATTTAATCAATGAGAAAACCCCAATGTCAAGAACCATCTTATTTCTTCGTTGACAAAGATTGACATCAGTTGCTTGTAAAACTGACAAAAGACAAGTCAAAAAAGCAGCACAAAAAGACTATAAATTCTCTATTACATTAGTCATAAAGGTAGAGATAATCCCATTTTAAAATTGTCATTTAATAATTAGCTTGAAGAGAAAAGCGTTCAGAGTAATACTTGACATACACTTATGGTTTATGCTTGCCAACACTAGTCTCTGTCCTTCCTCACTTGCAACATCTAAAACTAGTAATCATTTTTTCTTTTTCAATAAATTGCAAAAGCATAAAGAATTTAGCTGAGGTTGAGTTTTCTAAATTACACACTACAAATACAAAAATCACAAGCTGAAATCCTAAAAAACTCCACAATGTACATATCTAGACATGGAAGTATTTGTGATTCATGTGAGCATGCCTGAAATATTTGTAAAATATTAAGTAGCTTAACTTCCAAATTTTATCATAATTCACAATTTAAATACTTGTGCATCTTCTTTGTTGGGCCAACTAACAAAGATGTGTTGAGCTGTAGGTAACATATAGACAGCTCAATATATACTGGAGGGTATAAAGATACTACTCCATTATTATCTTGAGCTGAACATTATTATCTTGTGCGTGCTTAGTGATATGTATGCCCACAGGACTTCAGAAGTGTGAGGGTAGGGATGAAAACCCCAGCACTTCACTACAAACAGTGTAGTTTGACACTAACTTGTGACACATGTAAAACTCAGGCTGATTCTTCTAAGAGAGCTGTGACTTTATCTCCAGTGTGTGACCTAATCACCAGCCTGTATAGCACATTGTGAGGACATATTTATGCTAAAATTCAAAGCCTAACTAGACATTAATGGATGGAGACATTTAGAAGAGTGAGAGTTTTAAGTCATTTTTCCACAGACTATTAATCGATATCTATTTAATAGTATATCTTTCAAAACTCAATGAATTAATCTAAAATGTTTCTCAGATAGAATGAATCTGATAGATTTTTTTAACACAAATGGACTGTGCTGGTGGGCTCAGATTTCTGCACACTTTTGGTGTGTCATGAGATTTTAATTTAAAAAATGGCAGACCGGATCCTCTTTTTTAATTTTTATTGTTTTTCTTTTTTAAATCTCTTTAATATATTTTGTATTTTATTATTTTATTTTCAGTCTATGAAAACTGCTCAGAGATTTTTTCTCCATCCTGGATGTACTTCACTTTTAACATTTAATGGTGACTGTGGTGGTAGTGTTAGGTTGGCTTTTGGACTTGATGTTCTTAAAGGTCATTTACCACTTCAAAAATTCTGTGATTACATAATTTGAATTAGAGAATTTCAGTGACCAGCAATGCTAAAGTAGAGTTTCAGTTCTGTATGGCTCTTTTTTTAAGACTGTTCTTAAAATGGGTTCCATTGTCTGACTCAATTCTCTCAGGGGTACCATGCCTCCAAAGGACCTGCTTTTCCAGGCCCAGGATGGTGTTCCGGGCAGTGGCATGAGGCACAGGGTAGGTTTCCAACCATCCCGTGGTGGCTTCCACCATGGTCAGTACATAGCGCTTGCCTTGGCGTGTCTGAGGCAGTGTGATGTAGAAGATACACCTGTTTCATGAAGACAGCAGGGTGTAGCAGCTCTTAATTCAGCAAGTGCTCAAACTTCTCTTGCCATAGTCACATGGATCACAGATACAAGAAACACATACAGCTTTGTGTTTTTTCCTCTCTACAAGGACTCCACCACAGAGATATCTTTTGTATTCTCTGTGGATTTCTGCTAAATAGATTTAACCTGGAGGAAGAGGTAGCTCAGGAAGACAAACTGTAGTGAACAAACTCAGTCAATTTGTAAAACTGAGCTGTTTTTTGCATTGCCAAAAACATCCAGAATCGAGTCATTTTGCATGTTCAGTCAAGCTAAATGCCTGTTCTATGCAGCTTATTGAAAATGTAGTAAGATTACTTATGAAATACTAAGAATATGGAAAAAAAAATCTATTTTGTATTTATTTACTAACAGCATCTACCAGTGTGCAGAAAGTCATTGGCTTCTTAAGCCTGACCATTGCCAGTGCTGGAAGAAGCATACGAATAGTCTGAGAAATTGGGCCAGCCCTTTGATCCACAATACCTAAAACGGATATTGCAAAAATGTGCATCTCCCTGTGCTCTACTTAAAAAAGTGTATGAATTTTAATCTGGTCCGTCTCCATTTTGAAAAGGCTTGATGATAAAAGTGGTGGCTGCAAGGATTCTAATACTAATTTTTTAGTCATAGTAAATAATTTAAATGTTTACAAATGTATAATTTTAGTTATAAAATGAAAGCACAATCCAGTATATTTTGCTGTCATAATGACAGCTTATGTTAATAAACTTGTTAGATTTCAGATGAACTAATAAGTTTTATTTACGTTAACAAAGGTAGAATATGTTATCTTAGGCATAGGTATCTGTGTACATTGGCATGACTGAATGGAAAAACAATGTAAGGAGTAAGTGTGAGAAAAGAAATTGTAATTATTTTACATAGGAATTTAAATAACTTCTTATCTTCAGAACTGCTTTTCGGTTTCACTATCATTGATCTCTTCTGAGTTTAGATTGATTTGTAAAAATCAAATTAAGTAAGATCTAACCACAGTATCCTTAATCCATTACTGACGGAAATAGAATTGGAATAAGTTTAGCACTTTGCAAGGTGACTTTGACCATGATCTTTTCAAAAATATTTAACATACTTACTAATTTACACTATATATATATCATATCCACTTTTTATTTACATTATTGGACTGGGCGTTTTTCAAAACTAAAATTTATAAGAACATAAAAATTATGATCATAGAGCATTGAAAAATTAGCAAACATGTTAATCAGGATAAATACTTCAGAAATGCCCTGAGTGCCAGAAGAATCAGTTTCAGTACCGCTACCTGTGTGAAGCCTGGGCTTCAGGCTCATGATTAAACTCAAAGGCTGGTTTTATGTTACATCTGGTATAAAGTAACTAATAGGATGACTGATTCTTGATGGAATTTACAATCCCTGTGAAGAAAGAGATTGCTTAGAATGTGATCTACAAAAGCCTGTGTGACCATGTAGTTTGGTCATTATTAATATTGATAAGGCAGTCATATATTACTTTCTTCATCATAGTTTATGAAATCATTCTTTATAGGATTCCCAACATGCAGTTTAGCATCTAGGCTAGATCCAAAAAAACCCCAAAGTGGACTTAGTTGAATGAGATGTAAGGTGAGAAATGTGAGTCATCCCAGTCTCTAAACAACATTGAAGAACCTCAGTCAGCCATCAGGTACATTGCCTGAATTCCATAGGTGTTTCATTGCTTGACTTCAGAAGTTGTCAGGGCACTCAGCTGCGTGTCTGTACCCTAAAGTGTCACATCTCAGTTTGGAGCAGCTAAATGCCTTGGCACTGTCTTGCCTGACTGGATCTAGAAATGAAGCCACGAGAGTACTCTGGGAGTTTCATTGTCAGTGCAAGGAATACGCACACAGTCAGACTGCTTGTGATGCACAGGTGAAGAAACCATCTGCTTTTCCTGAATTAGCTTAAATGAGTTTGGGTAAGGGAGCCTCATACATATTCACAAATATCCTATTTTCCAGTTAGAGTCCTTCCAATGTGATATAAGTGCTTAACTACTTGAATATGTAAAGAAAATGTAAGATGAAGTCTTCATCATATTATGTGTGTTAGAGCTAGTCATCTGTGAAATAACAGCAGGTAGAACCAGGAGAACAAAAAAGTCCTTGTCCAACTAGTTTTGCCTTACAAAGGGGAAGAGAGAAGGGAAAGCATTTAAAAAAAGCTGCAAGCATGCCTACTGGCTAGGAGAAAATTGGAAGATGGCTTTAATGAACTGATGGTAAGCTGCTATAAGCATGCTGAGCAGCAGATGAGAAAACATCTATGAAGGTTCACAGATATAAAATTTTAGCTGGGAAGAATTCAGAATCAGAGGAAAAATATTATAAATTTACATGACAATTGAGTTTTAAAGTTCAGTGCCCGAAATGCTGTGTAATGACTTTCTCTCCTACACTTAAGCTTGCTTTTTCATTGCTCCATTTTTGTTAAAAAAAAAGCAAAACCAAAACCAAGTCAAAATTAAAAAAAAAAAAAAATAAAAGAATAAAAAAGAAAAATAGGAAGGAGATTAAGCCAAGAGACAATATGGAAGATAAAATATGAGCATGAACATTACATTTACAACTGAGGGAGGTGAAAATGTCATCATGTTTCTTTTTTCTTTCTGTAAGGAAACAAAACCTCAGTGTTTTGTCAATATATTTTCAGGTTCAAAGAAATGATCTGACCTTCAGTTGGGGTGGTCACGTCTGCTTTCTCAGCCTACGCTCATATACAAGTTGACAAGAAACTTTTAGTGAAAAAAAATGAGAGAGAAGTCTTAAAGTCTTACCTTAATTCCATCAGAACAAGATCACTAGCAATTTTAACAAGTATTGTTTTCTCAGCATCCAGAACACCTCACCATCTCAGTGGTAAGGTTTTGAACTTTAATAAAAAATTAAATTATTTACCATTGTGAATTTTCATTTTTAAAGCTAAAACACTACAAAATTAATATCAGTATTATATCCAGCTGTTGTTGGTTTTATACACAGGGCTAAACTGTACACATGCCATCCTGGGCAGAGGGCTCTAGATGATTCTATTGGAACATGATGACATCCAGATATCTTTTCCAGTCTCAACCACCATAATGCCTAGGACTTTCCCTCTGGAGACCAAGAGTACATCCTTCTCCTTTCACAGCCCTCAGAAGAGGCAAGGCATGGCATTCTGTTGGCACTGAGGACATCACTCGGGCTCCTTCACCTGCCTTGCTATACTGTCTCTTGCCAGGTTCTTGTGCACAGGGAACATTTCTCATCACAGGATCTAATACAACTGA
Organism: Thryothorus ludovicianus; assembly: GCA_013397245.1. Taxonomy (NCBI): domain Eukaryota; kingdom Metazoa; phylum Chordata; class Aves; order Passeriformes; family Certhiidae; genus Thryothorus; species Thryothorus ludovicianus. The sequence goes on along the minus strand of VZTB01015328.1, from coordinate 23,873 downwards.
GGTTAAAACCCATCAGTAAGGTCAGAAGAAGACACCAAATATCCTGCAAAACAGTCTTTCTCCCTTTGGAGAGAAAGGAACTGTCTTCCTGGCTGGACAGACAGTGATGGGCAGATCCTGGGAACTTTTTTATGTTAGAGTGACTGAGACACTCTACAGTCTTGCCGCTTTTCAGCAGCTGCAGGCTCTGTCCCCTCACATTTTGTCCAGAACATCTGTGGACACACATGCAAGGTGTGAAGGCTCCAGCAGGATTGTGATGTTGAACCTCAGTATTTGGCTTGGTGGAGAAAAGCAGCTCCAGGCATTGAGTGAAGGAAGGCTCTTCCAATACTTCTGTCTTCCCAGCTGTGAGTAGCTTTGGGTCCCACACAGGGCTGTCCCAGTTCTCTTTGGTTTGTTCCTGCAAGGCTTCCTGAGATATGGACAGTTGCTCAGCACCCCTAGTGAGCAAGTCTGAAAGGAGCTGTTCCTTTCAGAAATAAGCCAGCTCCTTCATTCTCAGAGTCAGATGTACCTAAGCAGCTATAAGGAGGGGGCCCTAGGGCAAGGCAAGCAGCAAAGGACCATATCCTGCATATGGTGCAGGAATACAGTGTGTCTGAATAGTATGGAATTGGCTTTTCAGTGGAAAGCTGCCCAGGTAAGGGCCCAGAGTAAATCTTTCCAACAGGCCTACAACTTCCAAGTTGAGAAGATGAGGCCAGGTTCTTCGCAGCAGTGCATGATGGTAGGATGAGAAGCAGTGGGACTCATCTGAAGCAAGTTTACACTGGAGAGAAAGAGCAACATCTTTCCATACAGGGACCATCCAGAGAGAATCAAAGTGCCCAGAGAGACTATGTTGTCTGCATCCCTGGGGCATCTCCAGAGAAGGCTTTAAAGAACCCTAAACCATACTGTCACACCTTCTGTTGTTGCTTTGAGCAGGAGGTTTCATTAGGGACCTCCTGGCATACTCTCAAAACTGAATTTTCCCATGACTCCATGATTTTCTTTTTCTCTTTCCACACTACTGCCCCATCCAGATAGATTCACTCATTCTCCCATCTTTGGGTCCTCCCCCAGGCATCTTAGGATGAGTCAATCTCTCATATTTCCACAAAATTCTGAACAATATTCTTTGGAAATGTCTGAGTACCCTTTAGCACTCTTGCTCTTCATCCTGCAATGACTTCTCCAGTGACAGAGGCACTGACCTCCTTCAGCCTGCAAGGTCTTTATACAGAATTTCTGTGGGTGACACAGCTCAGTTCAGAAAAGAATTGAATGGCAGACAGTTCAGCAGAAGAAAGTGCAAAGTCCTGAGAAGCAAAAACTCAATGCATCAGCACATGCTGGGAGCAGATTGGCAAAATGGACTTGGAGGGAGCAAACAACAGACAGCAGGTTGGACCTGTGCCAGCTCTGTGCTGCTTTGTTCTTATGGCAAAGGTGAGCACCAGTATTCTGGGCTGCGTAAGAAAGAGTGTAGAGAGCAGATCAAAGGAGATGATACTTCCCTTTCTCAGCAATGCTAAGACCACCTCTGGAGTACCCTGTTCAGTTCTGGGCTGCAAAACTGCTGGACTTTCTTTTCTATTTCTACTTGTAAAGAAACACATAGCTGATGAAGGACCTTGAACTTCTCCCATAGGAGGAAAGGCGAGCTGGAACTGTTTAGACTGGAAAAGATTCAGGGCAGCTCTCATCAACATATATGAATAGCTGAAGCAAATATGTAAAGAAGGAAGAAAGACTCTTGAAAGAAGTATCTCTTGAAATGACAGGACCTGAGGCATTGAGCACAAACCAAAACATAGGAGGTTCATGATGGACAGAAGGAAACTTTTTTCATGAAGTGACCAAGCACTGGCGCAAGATACCTAGAGAGGCTGTGGAGTCATTGTCACCAGAGAATTTAAAATGTTGCCTGGACATGATCCTGGTAACTCTCTCTATGTTGCCCTGTTTGAGCAAAGGGCCATGTCCAGATAATTCTACAAACCTCAGCCACTCTGTGATTTAGTGAACTGCTTATTTTAGAGATCAGGACAAATTCAATTCTGAAAGTGTCTGGATTCTTATTTTTTTTCTTTTTTTTTTTTTTTCTACTTTACTTGACAATTATTAATGAACCATAACCTGTTTACCTGATTATTTTTGCTCCACTTCCATTAAGATGGCTGCACACATGCATGAACATATACACTTCCCTGCAGATATGCTACTAACAGTCTACTGTAATATTGTACTTTAGCAGTATAATTTATAAAATTTTGGAAACTTCATAAGAGCACAAACATTAATAGAAACATTTTATGTCTTATTACACATATATTTCAATTTTTTCAGCAGATATTTTCTGTTGAAATGGCTGGCAAGCCATTAAAACTAATACCAAAAATATTACCCAGCAGCCTACTTAAATGAGAGAAATTAATGCATGAGCTGGTAACTAAATATACAGAGCATGTATCCAGACTTCACACCTTCTGCCTTCCCCAGACATATCATCAGACCAATGTGTTTTACAGAATGCACAGATGATCACAAATCACAGGTGTTTTCCTTTCTCCTTCTGCTGATTTACAAATCGACCTTTAACATTAAGTTCAGCATGAAAGTAAGACGTTGAGTGGAGAGTATATTTTAACATGCATTTATAGCCTGTGTTCAAAAGCAGAAATTGTTCTTTTGCTGGTTGTTACAAATCTTTGTTTATAAGAACTTTTTTTTATATTTATGTTGGGGGAAAAGGCAAATTAGTTGATTTCAGTTTCCTTAAAACAAACCTGCAAAATCCCAAAAAACAAGAAAGAGAACTGGAATTTAAAAGTTCTGGTTCATTTACAAACCATTTTTTAATACAGCTGATGACTATTTGCGTGGGTTTTTTTATATTCGTGTTTGTTTTTTCAGTTCTACTCAATTCCAGTAAACATAAATTTGCTCCATCATTTCATGGATTCACAGTAAAATTTAATTTCATATGTCATTTCATACAAATCTTGGTATGCACAGTGATTACAGCAAAAGGCGTTGATATAAAAGGTAGTGATAAAAAGATGAGAGAATATATGAAGAATGTGAGTGTATAATTAATTATAGGTTGCCCATGATAAGTTTTGAGCTACATGATGGAGAGCACTTCTTTTTTCTGAGCACAATTGAGAAAGAGAGAAGATGAAGATAGCAGGATACCGAGGTAAGAAGTAAGGAAAGTTCTTAGAGATTTAGTATTGAACAACTTCAGAATCAGCATTGATATGACAGTAGGTATAAACATGCAATGTAGTTTCACCTATGTAGGAAACCAAATGATATACTGGAAAGAAGAAAAAAAAACACAACAGAGTAAGAGAAATAAAAATATAAAATACAACATAAGCAGAAAAAGAATATAAGCAGTTATATGTTCTCAGTGTTTTCATTATTTTTTTTTCCAAATCTTCATAAAAACTAATAAGAATCTCAGAAATATCAAAGACTGGAAAGAGGAAAACATGTAGAGACAAGAATGAAGAATAAAGTGGTTTTCTTTTAAAGTAAATTCAGAATCTTCATACTATGTTAAGTATGAAAAAGAGTTTGGAAAGCTAATCCATTCTTGACAGACATTTATTTAATCTGCTTAAAAGTACCTTCAGTGACAGAAGGTTGACAGGTTTCTTTGGCAAACTTTTGAGTTCTCCACTACTTTTTCCTTTCACAAGTGTTTTCTAATGTGTCTTACACTAGACAATGAGTCTTTTTTTCTCGCAATTTAAGCCCATTACTTCTTTTCTGATACGAAGGATATATAAACCCTTTCCTTCAATAGTATTTTATTTTCTTGAAATATATTAACACATTCTTCCTTAATCTCCTCTTTATTCTATCTTTCCTTGAAGGTTATAAAATCAAGACCTTCAATCAGTATTTTTGTTCAGTTGACTCTCTCATCAATTGGCATCTGCTCATTGTAAAGCCTGGTGAAAGAAAATTTCAGAGTATGAAAGTGTATTCATGAATGCTGAATTGACTAAAAGGATATCTGTATGCCTCTTGTACGCCATAATAAATGCTTTATCACAATGTCCACTTCTTGATGTTGCAGACTCATGATCATTGGGATTCATTTTATCGGCTCATGTTGACCTTGACATCCTCTTACTTGGAGACCTGCAGAACTTTTACCTAAACAGTTGTTCCCTAGTTTGTACATGTGCAATTCGTTATTTCTTCCTGAGTATCTTGTAGTTGTCTCTATTGAATTGCATTTTATTATCTCAAACATGCTTCTTCTTTGTCAAAATTATTTTGAATTCTATTGCTGTCCTCCAAGACACTTGCATGCTTTCCCGAGCCTCGTATCATGTGTATATGTTCTCTATTCCAGAATCCATTCTATTCATACTGAAGCTTCAGCATGACATCTTCAGATTACTGAAGCAGACATCACAAGAGAAGTAAACAGAATAACAAAAAAAAAAAAAAACAACCAAACAAACATGGTAAATAAAGCAATTGGTAGGCAAAAAAATACAAACAGAAAAAGAATCAAAGCAAGCCTATATATGGATTTCGCTGTATGAAAATAAAGGTATGTCTGGATTGTTCTATCACTGAACAAGATGATCCTTAGTAATAGTGATCCTTTTTTGTTTGTTCATAGCTAGTACATCTGTAAAATCATCTACAGATACCTTAAAGAAAAACAACTTTCTCCTTGTTCTGAGGATTTTAGAATATTTGAGTAAATATAGACTCATGCAAGAGAAAATCATGTGTTCCAAAATTATGTATTAAAAAAAAGGGCAGTTCAGCGACTGACACAGAAATTTATGTTTCACTTAATTAGTGTGACAGGTCATCTGATTATTCTTGTCTTTTGCTAATTTTAACCTCCACAGTGAAGAGACATAAAAATATTTCTTCCTCTAGCTAAAACAGCGCAAGAAATATGGCAATGTTTCTTCTCATTTTCATTCTAATCTCCTTGCTTTCCAAATTTTAGGATATTAATATAGTTGTAATATGGGTTGACTACACTGTCAATATATTAAATACAGGATAAACACAAATTTTGTATAATATAGATCAGTACTAAATTCTTCTCTTCCATGTCCACAGCATAAGATGTAGATCCATGGACCCCCCAAGCTGGAGAATAAATTATCAGTCTTTAGGTATGCTTACTTTTTCTCTCCAAACAATTATTACAAATGACTTACCTCATATTAACATTATATTATGACTGTATCAGTAAGAGGTGTAGTCACAAAGTGGGTATGGAATGTGTCCCGATGCTTTTAACTGCATGCCACATGCTTAGTGCAGCCACTTGAAGCTGGCTACTGTTTCTTTTATACAGCCCATTGTTAGCAAGAAAGTTTGACTAAAAATCATCTGCCAGATTCAGGAATCAATCACTTTATCTTCTTTATATATTTGCTCTAAATCCTGTATCTTCCACTATTTTTGAGCTAGTTTAATCCTTTGCCTTCATAATATGAAACTTAAGGTAAGCTTAATTTATTGTGTTTCTTTCAATTGAGTATTGTACTTTTCTGAATTAAAAACACACACATAAATCCACGTCCCAAAAACAAACAAACAAACAAACAAACAATAAAAACAAATTATGAAAACAGGAAAACAGCTGTTAGGACAATGTTGGGCACAATGCAGTCATTGTTGTGCTCTAAAATAACCATGGCATTGTAGTAGTGGAAACTAAGAAAGTGTACTGTTTGTGGCAGACTAAAAGGATTGTGCCCTCATACTCATACCATTGGATTATCATAGTAGATACTTCACTTATGTAGATTATGAAAGATTCAGATTAAAAAGGATAACATTTTTTTTATTTATTGTAAATAACAATCAAGATAAAATTCTCTTAGTTGTAAACTGTTGATGGGCAACTATTTGAGATAAACTTTTCTTTTTGAGCATCTCTTACTTGAATTACTAAGTATTCTAAAATTATATATTCTTACTGTATACATTGTACCTACTCCATAGTGTATTTAATATATACAATCCAATTAATGGAATTTTAATTTTGGTAGAACAAATCTTACACGTCGGTAATTATAATTAATGCACATGGGATACAAATTCTAGTCATACTTATTGTAGCAAAGACCATTAAATACATATAAGATGTAAGCACTTTGTTAAGGCTACTTCTAAAAATGTTAGCATTTTGACTTGAAAGGACAAAGCACTAACATCTGTTATTTTTGTTCAGTACTTCCCTCTATCCATGTCTGTATAGGCAGTTGTGTTTGTGCCAGCATGCCTTTGTGCAATGGTGTGTGCATATGCACCCGCATCAGCTTGGCTGAAACAAAATAGTACCCATTATTCTTTAAAGAATCAACATATAAAATAATCTCATCATAAGTTTAAGTGCTTTTCAATGAGGTATAGATTTGCTATTTCTGTATGTACGCATATTTAAAATTTGTTTTGAAGCATTGCATTTCATTGTGTAAAATCAAATGTATGAAATACAGTAAAGTTCAAAATTGTGCAAAAAAGATTAATTATTAATGATTATAGCCTATCTCCTTGTGTATCTGAACCATTAACCTCAGAAAAAAGGTTCAATTTTCAGGACAGATTCATTAAAAAATGGTGGCTATGAAATATATTTTTCATCTGAATAAACAGTGATGTTCACAAAGATCAAGATGCTAAAAATATTGTTAAAATAGTTCCTATTAGAATGAACAAATGTAATTTTTAGGTGTATTTGATTCATAACTTAGGAGAAAGTTATCTAATTTTGCTAAATCATTCTGTACTGCCCAAAAGTGGACTTAGTTGAATGAGATGTAAGGTGAGAAATGTGAGTCATCCCAGTCTCTAAACAACATTGAAGAACCTCAGTCAGCCATCAGGTACATTGCCTGAATTCCATAGGTGCTTCATTGCTTGACTTCAGAAGTTGTCAGGGCACTCAGCTGCGTGTCTGTACCCTAAAGTGTCACATCTCAGTTTGGAGCAGCTAAATGCCTTGGCACTGTCTTGCCTGACTGGATCTAGAAATGAAGCCACGAGAGTACTCTGGGAGTTTCATTGTCAGTGCAAGGAATACGCACACAGTCAGACTGCTTGTGATGCACAGGTGAAGAAACCATCTGCTTTTCCTGAATTAGCTTAAATGAGTTTGGGTAAGGGAGCCTCATACATATTCACAAATATCCTATTTTCCAGTTAGAGCATTTCCAAAGTGACAAAAAACCCCAAAAAACCCCAAAAAACAAAGCGCCTAAATACTTGAAATGTAAAGAAAATGTAAGACAAAATCTTCATCATATTATGTGTGGATCCAAGGCATTTTATTTGCTACAGTTCCTAGAAAAGAATCAAACTTTTGAAACTTCAAATAAGGTGTAAGACAAAATCCAAAAAATAGGAGGAAGAAAGTGATATTTCTATTATGGTTTTATTACTGCTTAACCACTTTTCTTATTAGTAGTTTTCCTTGCTTTAGTCTGATTTTTTCCTAGAGGTAAACATAGTAAAAACATCAGTCATTTTAAAATTTTCTTCCATCATTAAATTAATTTTGATTTACAGGATCGATTTTCTAAACCAAAGTTTTACTTCATGTGGTTGTAATTCTAATCTTCTTTTGTGTTATTATAAGCAAAAGTTTCCTCTGTTTTTCTCCATCTGTAGTGTTTCTTTGCTATGAAGACTACTGTATGGAAAATAATATGAGTAATTTCTGATTTGTCTATGTAGTTTCAGAAGGTAATTAAGACACCTTAAGAGCATACAATTCTTCCCATTTTTCTTCTTTAATATTTTACTGTCCTCTATTTGTTTCTAATTGCAGATTTTACTGGTATTTGAAATTTTTTTATTGGCTTCTTTTTCTCAGAACCCTTTATCCCTCCTGTTTTGATGCCCTCTGTATTTTCCTTCATATGTCCATTTAATCTTGAATAATTAATGAAAATAATCATAGCTCTCTAGACACTGATTTTGGCATGTAGTCTTATTGTTAGTTGTCAGCTTGCAAAATGTAGTGCTCCTATGAGGGCATTTTCAAAAAGTCACAGAATTCAATTATTCACTTCCACAGAACAAGAATCACAACATGTTAATACTTTCCAACAGTGGATTTTATATTTTGGCATTAGATCACAGTAAGGCTGCAGCTTTTCAAAATCTGGCAAAGTAAAGGAGAGTCACCAGATGGAGTCCTCAGGTAACATACTGAAATCAATGTAGTTTATTCATACAGAAGTGTTTGGGTAGGTTGTGTATTAATCTCAACCTTCAAAAGCAAACTGACAATGACTTGCCAGATTTCAGAGTCCACAGGAAAAGAGACCCTGTTAGCTGGTGAAGTTATTTCACATATTTGCCTAGATTTATTTTAAAGGATCTTTGGAAGGTTTATCTACCATGTGCTACTCTATTCCTCTGTCTTCCCAGCCAAATAGATAGAGTTCAGCCTTCCCATTTAAAAGGAGTCCGGGCTGAATAATTATATACTCCAATTGTTCTCCATCTGCTGCTTGCTTGATCTACAAATGCCTTTTCTTGTACCAGGAAGCAAACAGCAGAAACTCAGCTGTTCAGAATTTCCATCTGGGAAGCTGCAAGTTGCCATGATCCAGTCCTTAGAAGAACAAACTAGTTCTGTGTAGAGTGAAGTATAGATTAAAATCTATAGGAAGTGTAAATGATTTTAAAAATTAAAATTATCTCATTTACGCAGGGCTGGTACTAAAGTATAGGGAGAAAAAAAACCAAGTAGGAAATAAACTGCCTATGGCACCTTTTTCTAAGCTAGAGCTCTGCAAGTTAGAACACATGCACATGTTGGAATTGTAGATGATAGCTGTGTCCAAATGATACCTGTGAATTCCAGAAAATATTTATTAGGATCAGGTTCATATTTTTAATGGATTCATGTGCCTCCAAGCTTTTTATATGATGCATATTTATTAAAATCACAATTCCGAAACTTCAGAGCTAGTCTTAGAAAATTGAGAAGATTTCTCTGTCTAAAGCTTAGTATAAAGCGATATAAATCTGCTTTCTTTTAAATGCACAAAACAGGTGTCTACTGGCATAAATATAGATTACTTTCTGTTTATTTTGCAAAAATATGATAAAATTATCAAAATGAACATTTTGAAATTTATTTTTATGATTTGTTCTTTTTTTATTTATTACAGAAACTGAATTTTCCTACTTTTCTTTCAATTGAAAAATTAAAAAGGAGGTCCTTTAATCAAAAAATGGATTTCTTTTTTGCTCTATAGACAACAAATTCTCAAAATAAATTTGAGAATCTAATCTTGTTCAAAAGAGACAGTGTGTTTTAAAATCTAAATCTTATTATTTTAGCATGTTATAATTTGAAAGATTTCTATGACTACAAAGCATACTGGAGCAAACTCTTCTAGCAACAAATTTTCCTGGAAGACAGCAAAACCATAGATATATGCATGGAAGGAGGGAAAAAAAAACCTCACACCTTCTGTTCCTCACATTAAACAAAAATAAAAAGTAGCTAAGGTAGGAAAAACAGAGAAATAATACATATGATCGATACTAACATTATTAGTAAAACATGCATTTACTGTCAAATAATGCCTGCTCTCATTGGAGGACATGGCTAGGTCCCACAGCTAATGTGGCTGAGATGCTGTGAAAAGGTGGAATACACTGCACAAAATCATGAGAATATTAAAAAAACATAAAAGAAATTGAGAAGCAGTCATGTGAACATGAAGAAGGACCAGATATTCTGCCGGAAGGCATGCCACATAATATGGATGCCAGAGAGCTGACAAGAAACAACCAATTTGGCTTCACAAAGAGCAAATCATGCATAACTAATCTTTCCATGGAGTGACTATATTGATGTACAAGGGATGAGTAATTTATATCATCTACCTGGGCTTCTGTAAAGCATTTGTTAAATACCCATACTACATCCTTCTCTATTGAAGAGATGTGGGTTTGAAAGACATTTGATGCATAAGGAATTGATTGGATGGCCACATCAAAAGAGTTGCAGTCAATGGCTCTATGTGGAAATCAAAATCAGAAAGAAGTGATGTCCCTCAGAGGTCTGTATTGGAACTGTTACTGCTGAACATTTTTATAAAATACTTAGGCACTGGGATCAAGTGCACCTGCAGCAGGTTTGGGAGTGACACAATTTGAGTGGTCCCACTCATATGCTTGAAGGAAGGGATGCCAACCAGTGGGATCTTGAGCAGCTTGAGAAGTGGGTCAGTGAGAACCTCAGGAAGGGAGTGAGGCACTGGAACAGGTTGCCCAGAGGAGCTGGGGGTGCTCCATCCCTGGAAGTATTCAAGGCCATATTGGAGTGTCTTCCAGCAACCTGAGCTAGTGAAAGATGTCCACAGTAGGGGTACTGGGATTTGATGATCTTTAAGACCCCTTCAAACCCAAACCATTTCCCTGCAGCCTGCTAAGAGACTGTGGTGGAGCACATATCCATACTGAAGCCTTGGGAAAGACCCTTGTGGAAATCGTGCGAGGAGAAGAGTGCATCAGACAGGAATTGTTATGAGTTGCTTCAATCTACCCTGCACAGCTCGAGAGAGGGAACTAGAGAATTTGGGAAAAAATAAATGAAGTTGAGGCTCGGAAAAACAATGGAAATGGGAGAAAATATTTTGGACCCTACATAATGACTTTTTTTTTACTATTTCTGATAATCATACAGTTTTTTAACTGGCAATATTTTTTTTTCCCTCAAGCCAAGTCTGTTTTGCCTATGATGGCAACTGGTAAGCAATTTTCTGCTTCTATCAAAAGAATAAAAACATTTTTTAAAAGAGTCTTAAGCTTTCTAAAAGGTATTTAAAATTAAAAGCTCCTTTTTTTGATTAAGCAGGGATTTGGTCTACATGGATTATTTGCTAGCAGTCTCAGATGGAATATCCAGATAAAGTAACTTTAGTACAAAAATCCTGCGTTTAAAAGTTTTTTGTAGAAGTATTTTTGTCCTTAAATTTTTAATTCAAGTACACGACATGAAGTGTTCATAAGAGCTTTTCCTACAGCTGTTTTGTCTGTGGTTTTCTCAAAGACATTCATGCCACATCCTTGAAGTTGTGTAGAGTTCTGCAAAAAATTTAAATTTGCTTCAAGTGAAAACAAGAAAAAGCAAGTGATTAAGATGTTCATAAGAGGTGTTGATACATGCTGAAATTATACTAAAGTTTGTAATTAACGCATTTTATTAAACTTGTTCTCTGTTCAGTGCCTTTCAGCTTGTCAGGAGAAATCATTATTACAGGTGTTTTCATTTTAAGAAGCAAATAAAATGATGAGAGATTAGAGAACAAAATCCTTCTGGGAATGTGTCTTGGTGTTACTGCTGTCTGCTGTGTGATGCTGCAGACATAAATTTGCTGGCTGTAAAATTTTTTATCAATTTATGGAAGTAATCGCTACAAAAGACAGTCTTGAATATATTATACCTTCCTTTTTGTCTTCTTAGAATAAAGTACAAATAGTAAAATCCTGCTGAGCATTCCTTAGCAGTAATAAGTATTTCAATGATGGTGCTATCTGAAACATGTCCTTCTCATGTTAGGGAAAAAAGTATGGTATAAATAAATTTTGTACTATTTATGTCCATAGGTACAAGAATAATCAGCACCAACTCCTAAATATAGCGTAGTTCATTCTCACCCATTCACACATTCTTAACTTCGGTGAGGTTGTGACGTCACAATGGGTTGTGACTGAATCACACTCTGTCTGGGAGCTCTGTGTGGGTAGCCATGATCACTGATTTTGCTGCAACTCTCAAAGAGACATTAAGTTCCCTTTATATTCAGAACCATATTGGCAATTAACAAGAAGTCCAGCTCCTTCTGTGAAAGAAATAGGTTGACACAATCAAATTTTGTTTCTCAGTTTGTGGTCAAGGAAGTACCGCACAATTATTTGGATCCTGTGTTGTTTATTGAAACTGTAACTTTCTTTTAAGAAAGTTCATCACATTTAGTTGTGTGAAGACTCAGTTTCAGCCTCTGCAAAAGTGTTACTAAGCAAAATTTTGCTCTAGGCAATTTTTGTACTCTGTATATTGGTCAAGCTGTGGATTTCAAAAAAGGTAGCTCTGAAATTAATTAATGTGGACTTAATAATTAAAACAGCAGTATCAGCATCCAGTAATTTCTGCTACATTAGTCAGTTCACAGAGTTTATTTACTTTATCTGAATTAATTAATTCTCCTTTCAGCACAGTCATTTATTTTCAAGGTAACTGCTATTCTGAACTATTCAGCCATCCAAGTGAAAAGAATTCAGTATGGTGCTAGGGAATTATATTGTGCCTCCCTTTTTGTCTTAAGATCCTCTAAGTGTGTTTGGTGCTGTAAAGGAAAAAGTATGACTGTTTTCCTAATAGAACGAAATTGCATGTTGTTATGAACAGTACATTGCATTCTGCATGACAGAAACTGCTAAAACTGGTACATTAAAAGGTTCATGCTTTATTTAGAAAAAATGAAATGTGCTAATCTCTGTATAATCCAGATCCTAAATTCCAACATATCTTCACATTTTGACTGAATAGAATGTAAGCAGAATGAGTTCTTGGCCAGCCTTCAGGTCCCAGTTCTGTAGGACATCCAGGGTGGTGGCACTGAGCGCGAACTGTGACAAGATTTGAATTATTTCCACAGGAAACTCACTCCTACAAGCCTCCTGCCATTACAAATGTTACAAAAAACCTGAGTTCAGAAAAATACAAAATATAAAATTACTGTTGTTATGCTGAGCAATAAGTGGATATATCAGAGTTGGTATTATGATAAGGCATGGAATCCTTAAAAGGCCTTAATGGACTAAAGAGAGAAAGTATGCTAAAGTCTCTGTGCAGCAAGATATATTAAACTGAAATCTCCACAAACCGTTTTTGAAAGGTTCAATTACAGAAAAGTCTGGGAAAAAAAGACTTGCCGTTCTAACTCACCAAAACCCATTCCATTAACCAATAATTTCTGTCTGATCCCAGGAAAGAGTAGAAAATTGAAATGAAGCTTTTATTGTCTTTAGAGTTTGTTTAAACTAATTGTTCCGGTCACCAAAAATAAATTTCAAAATGGGCATCCAAATATAAACACTCTGAAAAAATAAAAGAGACAAAGAATAGAAAGGAAGATAACATGGAAAAAAGCCTAGCATGAAAAGTCACAATGTTCATTACAGACCTGAAAATAAAATGTTGATCTTCTAAATTCTTTTTAGACATATATTTAAAAATTCAAATTACCTTCAAAATTGCTAAAATAATAATACATCTTTCAAAGTAACTTTGAAAATTAGTTATTATTTTGGCAGCCAGCACTATTTTTATATGTTTATTATACTAATCTATCTGGTAAGCAAACAAGGTATTTTTCTTACTATCCTGATTTAAAAAAAAACAAAAACTACACCCATGTATAATGCCTCAAATACACTCAAATACACTCTAGATTAGAGAAAAATAGTTATCTCTTGTTTCTATTCTTTACACAAGTATCTTGATGTGAAAAAATGTTTCCTTACAAAAAACCTTATCTAAGTACTTTATAATTACTTTTTAACTACATTTTTAACTGGTTTTACTTTTTGGTTTTAGAGTTTCTTTTCATAAACCATATAAATAACAAGTAAAATTATTTTGTAAGTTTGTCCTTGATTAAGATAAAAAGTGTTTCCAGCTGGAATGATTATGTTTAATTTTCTGTGTTACAGATGGAAAGTAATCCAAAAGACAACAGTAAATAATTGTGTTTCCACCCTGGTTTAAGTCCATATAATCAGTGTTATTGAATAGTATAAAAAAATGGCAGAAGATAGTTCACATTGTCTAAATAGGTATTACTTGATAAGAGTAATACCTTGCTCTGTGAGCCAGATATTTTTGGTAAATGGAAAGTTCACAACTTAAAAATACTCCTAAAGTTTTGTCTCTTACGAAACGTTTTCCTTAAGTGATATTTTAAAAAAATTGCACAGTTTAAACTTAAAGAAAGGACAGGACAATTCCATGCTGGACAGTATGTGTTTTCTTGTTCTGTTCTGGTTTTGTTTTAAGAATCTACATCAATAACAGGTTCACGCAGTTGACCTTGTACTGTAGTGAGGAAAAATTTTCTAATTTCAGATCGTTGATAGAAAAGACCAATTCGGTCACCAAGGTCACAGGCTTTTGAACCATCCTTGCTTTGTATGGGCTTTTTTTCTCTCCAAACAAATATATCCACCAAGTTCCGCTTCTCAGGAAATATCCTATGATTTGGAGGTCTGAATGCAATTCCCAGGACAAGCAAGAAGAGTCAACGTAGTGGCAACTAAGAACCACTGAACACTGGCCNGAGGAATGAAGCCCAAGAGAAACAGGTGATGCACAGTAAAATTCCTCACCAACTACTACCCAATGTTCAGCCTGCCCCCAAGCAGCTATCAACCCTTCCCCTGACAAGTGCCCCAATTTATATTCCGAACATGGTGTTCTGCGGTATGGAATAAAGGGTGGATAATGTCTTGGTTTCAGCTGGGATAGAGTTCATTTTTTCTCATTAGCTAATAGGAGAATAACATTGATAGCACACTGATCCTTTGCCTGCTGTTTACCCTAATTCATGAGCTCTTCAGTTCCACATGTTCTGCCAGTGAGCAGGGACACAAAAAACAGTAAGGGAGCACAGCCAGGACAGCTGACCTGAACTGGCCCAAGAGAAAGGAGGAAGTTATTTCCACGGAAGAAGCATAGGGTTATTGTATAGAATAACCATCTTTGCTCCACTTTATCCCTCAGCAATTGCTAGGATCTATTCAGAACATTGCATTCTTCCAAAATCATTGCTTATTTTTTTTGTTTGTTTTGAACTTACCTATCACTCCTTAAAAGAGAGGAGAAATTTGTCATGGAAATGCTTTCAGAACTTCAACTACTTGAACTCTGTGCCTTTGTTATGTAAGAATTGAGTGTGCCATCTCTCTGCACTCTGAAAAGAAGAATTCCCAGAAGAGACTTTCAAATAGATCACTACCACCTATTGGAGAATGTTCACTGGTGATGTGAGAATAGTTATTCACAAGCTCTTTTAGCTGCTCTTCTCAAAACTCCAGAATTTTGAAATCCTCATTTAAGTCAGCAGGTCATTGAGGTGAAACCACATTTCTTTGGGAAAAAATATACACGGAAGTGGATGAATATATTTTCTAAGCATAATGTAATTTTTAGCGTAATCTTTTTCACATTACAGTATTTCTGTAGATTGTGAGTGCTAAAGTAATTTGTGTTAAATCACAGTAAATTGATGGAGTTTACAATATCAGAACCAAGATCGCTTACTAATTTTTTCAGGAAAAAATCAGTAAAAGCAATTCTTGCAGTTTCACTGTAAATTCACAATTACAAAATGTTGTAATTGTTTATGTACTACAATAGAACCCAGAATTCCTACCTAAATATTGGAATTTCTTATGCTAGGCAATATATAAATAATGTAAGATGAGACTATAAAAACTGAAACTTTCCTCATTATCACTTCCTCAAGAAGAAGGAAAGATCAAAAAGTTAGTTTTTACAATCTGAGAGAAATTATTCTTTATACATAGGCACTCTATTGAAATCAGTACTGGAAAAAAACATGGGAAGGGTTCTAATTAATCAGTGTCATTTCATTTAAACAGAACAGTACTTCATTTTAATTTAAACAGAATTTTAAATTTTTTAATTGAATTTAAACAGAACTATTTGCATGGTCACTCAAAGTGTTTAGCCAAGAGACGAGTTGACAGCATTCCCAATGCACACTTGGTCATGCCCGAAATACCCATGATGGGGAAAAAAAAAAAAAATAGAAAAAATAAAAAAAGAAAATGTAGGCACAGAGAGGGAAGCATCTTCTCCATCTTTCAGCATTTTGAAAGCAAAATTGAATTCTCCTACCTTATGGACAAAGATAAAGCTTCATCTTCATCCTGGAGGTGAAAAGTTCAATACTGTGTTGACAGCGTTGATTACGGAAGGAGGAGTTTGCAAACACAGGTGGAGGGTTTTGAAACGATCAATAAGGAATGAGGGGGGTGGAAAGGGTCCGTGAGGTTTGTTTGAGGAACAAGTGTCTTGCTTGCCAGCAACAGCTTTCTCCACAGATATTTCCCTTGGTCTGCCCTCTTCCACAACTGTGTCTCTACTTCCTAAGCACTGCAGCAACTCTTTCTCAGACTTCCACCTTTTCAGCAGGGAGGAGCTTATCTGGTTTCTGCTACTGCTGTAATGACAGGATTAACTGGAAGGGAAACAAGCCCTGATAGCAGGACAGTGGTCCAGAAGTGTGTAGTTGATCTCTTTGTCAATATTAAGCATGAAGGTGAGAATCAGTTTTGGAACACCAGTGCCATAGTGATGGACAAGGCGTGAATAGGCATTAAGAAAAATAATATTATAGCTGGAAAATAATTTTTTTTAATAAAAGACAATATAAACTTAGATCCACTCACCATGTAAATTCATGGTGTGCACTAGATAAATATTTAAAACAGCAGACCAAGCAAAGAATAGTACTTTTTCTGTACAATTTACTGCCTTTTTAAGTTTTAGATCACATTCAAACATCATTTTTAGTTGCCTTCTTTTTTCTGAATGCATTTTTTTTGTTTGCTCTTGACAACATGTTGTAGCAATGTGTTTTCCACTTTTATATGTTTTGCGTGGTAGCTGTTTCTGTAATTTAATTAAAAATATTTGCTCCCTGTTCTAAATCAATATCAGTCAAGTTGCTATAAATTTCCATTCCTTATCTATCTTCTCTATGTTATGCATTATATCATATTATATTTTCCCTTTTTTCTTTCACCTTTATCCCTGCAAAATCTTTTGCTGTCTTAAAATTCCATCAGATCTCATGTTCTTTGTACAGAAACTGCTCCAGTCCTTTCCTCAGCTCTCTCTTGTGCTGTTCTATTACATATATTACATAAATTCTTTTATGCAATATTTTATGTATATTTTATGTTTATATCTACTTATGCTCATATTGTTAGAGAGAGGAATAGAAAGACATAGAGTCACTAGATCTGCATACAATATTCAAACTTCAAGCACATGATAGCTTTATATAATGGCATATTACATTTTTGGTTAGTTCCTTCTTTAATTTTTTTTCAATATCTGTTTTATCAGATGAAAAAGAAAAGGCCATTGTGCCACAATTGCTAGGCTGACTGCACTATTTCCATGTAAATGCCAGGATTCTGTAAAACTTTCATGGAAGCTTCCTCTTTTTTGAACTGATACTCTAGCCTCCAAAAATTATAATTAGTTTGTTTATGCTGCTCTTATACTCAAGGCTTTTCTCAGGTGTGAAGAGAGGATTATTTAGCAAAATAGCTATCTCTCATAAAGCAAATATAATTTTGGACAAAAAAAAACAACTATGAAGTCTACCAGAAAAGAAGAGTTAAAACTTAATTTCTTTAAGCAGACAATCTTACAAAAATGTAATAAATCTTAAAAAATCTGTATAAATAGGAAAATAAAAGTCTTTTTGTCTTGGCCAGAGTCCTATGTAATTTCTTATATTGAGTGTAATCTCTCCTGCCTGTAAGTCATTACTGACTCTTAAAGCAGTTCCAGGTTCTTAGTGTTGCCAGTCTTCCAGAACATTATAAAGTATAAAATGTTATTCCCATTATATGTAAAACTTAGAAGAAATTTACTTCATTCATTGTATTAATTACCCCTTCAGTGATTCCCCTCTTGAAATTATCCTTGTCTAAATCATTTAGGCAGGAATACAATTGGAAGAAAATAAAAACTTAAGTTTGTCTTTATATAAAAAATACCTATGTATAAAGAATAATTACTCAGTAGTGAATGATTATTCTATGCTTCCAAAATACTTGAAACTAAAATTTGTAAGGGATCAACTTGAAGAACCATGGAAACAAAAAAAAATCTAATCTAAGAATTTGTCTTCCAAATGTGAAACTTCTGTGCACCAAATGTGGCACTCAGAAGTGATTCAAGTACCAAAATTCAAGTCTATAATCCTCAAAACATCCTAAAAGAGATTGCTGACATGTAAGATTGCCCCAGGAAATTTCTCAAGATGTATGGCATGCTGCTGCTGTGAAGAGCCAGGGCTGTTGCCATTTTGGCGGGGCTGAGTACTATGTGCTTGTTTGATACTTAGCCCCATTAGTAATCTGCACTGTTCTGCTTTCCTCAAGGACTCAGCTGGAATTGGAGATATCTTTAGAACAGTTAAAACACAGTAAAAAAATCAAGTCAACACTGTATTTAGCAGACAATGCTACTTTCTTTGAAAAATGTGGAAGAGAGGATTAAAAAATAAAAGATACAATTATCTTTATTGAATATAATATTCGTGCTCCTTTGGAAATTGGGAGATACAGTCTCAAAATCCTTCCTAGCATGAAAAAATGCAGACTCTGGTGTCGCATCCCAAACATGAATGTGAGTTCATTACATGCCTCTGGGGAGCCCATGTTGATGAAAAATCAAAAGATGCTATGCTGTTCACTTAATTAATAAAACTTTGAAATTAAAATAACAATCAGTTTTCTCTACCTGTCAAATAGACTGGAACACCAAAGAAACATATGGTCAGCTGTCACAGAAATAAAAACTTGTCAATATCTATAATAATTTCGACTTGTCAGCATTTCCCCTCTTTTTCTCCTTAAACATTTACGGTTTTACAGTCCTGCTCTAATTGCTTAAACTAGCAAGAAAACCTATACTTTTCTACTTCTGAACAGGAATCTTGCACAACCTTTATCTACACCTTTTTTGTGGCCATACAAATACCATGTAGAAAATTCAACCATTCCAAGAACTTATACAGATTGCCATATCCTGACTCCTAGGCCCTCACTGTTAAATACTTTTAGTACAATGATACTGGGCTGGAGATCTGGTATGACTGTTCTTACAATTTCACAGAAAATATTTTTTTTCTCTCTGAAAGTATATTTATTAATGCGCTACAGCTAGTACCCAAAGGACAGCATTTATAGGAGCAAAAATGTGGTTTACTTTTTTTCTTCTACACATATCTAATTTGACAGTTTTGTAAGTTTTTTTATTGTTAACTTATGTGGAAATTACAGGTATATTCTATTCAGGGGATATTAATTTATTTATAACTCCATTTCTACTGTAACTGTTCTATTTAATATACCTTCCTCTATGAAAAAGAACTGGAACTGAAACTCTACCTGAATGGATTCTGTCAGGATTTTCTTCACCTTTTAGTTTAATCTTTACTCAGCTCCATCACTGCAATCCCATTTCCCCAGAAACATCAATAAAGATTTAGGTTTTGATGAGGAAACTTCATAGTATAACAATATTTTTATCTTTTCTCTTCTAAGCATTGATGCAATACACTATGAATTGGCAATCAATGTTTTTATATTTATAAATCTGCAGCTAGAAATTAGTTGTAACTTGTAAGAAGCATCTGTTTTGCCTATATTTGGCAAAAATGTAATTGGGATAATGTTTGCTAACTGAGAAAGACAGGGTGGATTACAGAAAACAATTCTGAGATTATAGTAGCTGTCACACTGAGTTATAAACCAGTTTTCAGTGTCATTGATCTTTACATGAAACCTTCATCACTCAGTAGAATCACTAGGGAATGCAACTAACCCAGGAAAAATGATAGCTTTCTGCCTCTAACATTTTTTGATTTTTTCCCCTTCATCTGACATGGTAAAAAAGTCACCACTCTCTGTATTTTCATGCACAAAAAAGGCAAATTCATTTAATATTAAGATTCAGAATTTAACTTATTGGTAAGTGATGAGTCTGTGTTAGCTACAGATATCTAATTAATGTATACCTTGATGTTCCTTCACTTGATGATCCTTTTTATGAGAAAACCTTGAAGTCAGCATAGATTCCTTTAAAGTTTATTTAAAAGTTGAAGCAATTTGTTGGAAATATATTTAATATATTTATCTAGCTATCCATTAATTAATACATTGGTACATTTCTATACTTTCACAAGTATCAGCTTATTTACACATTTTTTAAAAAAATATTCCTGCTGTTTATTTAACTTCAGAAACCATGTAGATATCAATGGCAGTATCCACAAACAAGCAATAATAACAATGAAAAAAGTCTTGGGGCAATCATTCATTGAAAACCAAAACAAAATAAGCTAAACCAAAGGACAGTTAGAAATGATACAGAATAAAATTAACTTTATTTAAATTAAGGAATTTTATTTATTTCTCTATACATTGACAGTACACAAAGATGTCTGAGACATCTTCACAGAGGTGATAGACACTAAACATCCCCACCTGAAAATCTGTTTTCTTTGTCTAAGGAAAAGACGAACCACACTAATAACATCTTGAATGGCAAAAGATGCCTATTTTGATCCACTGAACTCAGCACTATTTGTCTGAAATGTCTAAATATGAGCAAGGTGTCTGATTTCTCATTACAGAAGTTCTCTCGCCTATTAAAAACTTCCACCAACTCCTTCACAAGATATGCCACAATGACTTTTCAATTAAGTATAAGGTGATTGATGCCACCAAGTACAAAGAAAAGGGTGGGAAGTAAATAATGGAACCATATGTCATGCAGGTAGACTAGGGAAAAATGAATCTCTAGTTAAATCAGCACTGCCAAAAGAAATTATGAACTTAAGAAAAGGCCCAGACCAGAAATTGGTATCCCTATCGCCTTTAAAGTGTATTTGTAGCTGAGCAGAAAGTATTTACAATTTTACACTGATATCCCAGTCTGAGCCTGACTAAAGTGCTATCTCTTGTGTAAAGACATGGTAATTTAATCTTACGGGAATGACCTCACAGACAGGTAGCTAGTCAATTTGAGATTGATCACTCCGGACCCATCAAAATATATGGTCATTGATTAGCTAATCTCAGTGTTCACAGTGCAGACTGGACTGTATCAAGCACTATAATAAAGAGGATAATGCATATAAAGTACTAGATTTTCTCACAATCCTGCAAGGGTTAAATATGAGTATAGATTCAGTTCAGAAGGCACTTCAGTGGTATCCACTGGACTCTCCCACTTTAGTCAGCTTCCTACACTTTATCACAAGTCTAAATACAAATACTGTCAGATACCTTTATCATATTCATCTGTATGTGGATTGGAAAAGACAAAAAGATAATAGGAAGAGGGGAGGCCTCACATTCTAAGGTAAACCCTAATGAAGAAAAAGATAGGAGCAGCACTACATCTTACAGATGCTGGGTGTCACTTCTAGTCCTAAATGAGCTGTGATAACTAGAGATTCACATCTTTGTGTTCTTATAAAACAAAACCAGATAATTTTTCGCCACATGACTCCAGACTGCATAATGAAATTTGGGCCTTCTGTTTACACCTTATAGTGAGCAGCCACATCTGCACATTTGTAATACTAACAGTACCTGAAAGGCACTCTACCAGGAACAGTGCCAAGCTATTTTATGGAAAACTGCTAAGTGAAATAGGCCATTTCTTCCTAGAAGTTTGATAATGATCGAGCTAATGATTTGAGCCTGCCTAATGCAGCCTCCTTGATTACTTGTCCCAGTTACATACTAGCAAGCCCAGCTGTAGCTGGTAATTCAGCCATGAAAATGTAAAGAAAACTTTCTTTGTGATAAAGAAAATACCATTGAAATTAGTGGTCGTAATCAATGTTCTTCATTTAATACTCTAGAAACAATGTTTTCTAAAACTCAAATATCCCTATCAGGCAAAAATCCATTCTTAAGAAAGGTACATGAAATATGCCCGAGGATATGATCTAAATGAAATGAGAACAGCAGTGAAAATTTCCAAGTTTACTTGTAGGTCCATGAATCGAATTTTCAGCAGAGAAATAGTCATAGATAAGTGCAGAAGCCAGGTAGTAGCAGTAGAATTCAGGACAAGGAGAAGGCTTTTGGGGAATTAGATGCCTATTAGTAGAAAAGGTACAGGAAATAAAAGTGATATCTCTTGTTTTTTTGAGCCATCCTGGAATCATGAATAAAAAAAAACAAAACCTTTTATAAACAACAATAATTACATCAGAAACTCATTATTCAAATTAAT
>VZTB01015321.1:42239-52882 GCA_013397245.1 Thryothorus ludovicianus | reverse complement strand
TTAAAAATATGTTTTATATGCTGGAAGAAAATTTTTGATTACTCTTAGAATATTCCCTCATCCAAACCTTGGAACCCTCATATACAGCTGAAATTTACCCAGAATAGAAAACCTGCCTAGAGCTGCTAAACACTGCAATGTTTGACTGCTCACCCAAAACTGTTACCCCTTTTTCAGTGTAGAAGTGATGCCCTGCAAAAGAGTTTACTTATCATTCATTTATTTAAATTACTTTCTACAAGGCCAAGTGAGTTCTGGGAAATGTACCAGACTGTGGTCCCTAGAGAATCAACTTCTATTTAACTTAAAAAAAAAACAGAACAAAACAAAAAAAAACAGAAACAAAATCAACTCTCCCAAAAAAATCCCCCAAAAAAGAAGATGAAGCAAGAAACTAGAAAGAAAACTAGCAGATCCAAAATATCATAATCCTACTTCGCCTCCTCTGCCCACAAAAAACCCCTACAGAGAACTGCAGATACCATTTCCTGGAACATTTTAGTTTCTAGACAGAAAACAAGAGTCACACTGATTATGTTCTGCCTAAATTGGAACTTGGCTGAAATCTGGGAGTCTTTTCTAAGAAGGCAATTAGGAACACTTGCTCTCTGTTCCACCTGTTCCTGGCAGTACTTAGTCCGTTTTAGGATAAAATACCAATCTACCTCAGACTGAGCAATCCTCTGTTTTACATTCACATATAGAACTGGAAACGTGTTTAATCACATTCTGCTTATATTAAGTAGTCATTTCCTTTTCTTTCCCTCTTCAGTTTTCTCATAAAGAAAATGCCCTTTCAGAGAAATGAAAGACCAATCTCAACACTCATTCATGTTTCTTATTTTCTAGAAGACTGTCCTAAACATTAAGATACACAGAGAACTGGGGCCTTCTTTTTTCAGTCTATCAATTTTGTATTCCACTGTTAGTGGATTGAAATAAAATTGTCTTCTATACAATGCAGTTTACAAATCAGTGGACTAAAACCAATCTAAATATGATTCAGTTCGCCTTTACTTTAAAAAATAAAAACAAATTATGTAATAATGGTTTTTATCCTTCTCCAGCTATCCTTCACTTTTCAAATGTTTCATTTACTTAGAAACACTACACACCACCATTCATAATATTAAGTTCTTGAATTTAAATGTGGGGTTTGTTTTGGTTTGTTTTTTGGTTTTTGGTTTGGTTTTTTTTTTTCATTTACTGTAGCTTATCCTAGATGTCAATATCCCATATCTATCTGGAAATTAAGTAAAAGATTCTAAATGAAGAACACCTCTCAGTGTGATCTTCTTTTTTCTTTTTGTTTTAAATTTTCTGTGAATCAAACCCTTCTCCTTTCTCTGCAAGAAGAATCACAAAACTAAACAGTTACATGCATTTTTCCCACGTACTTTAACAGTAATTGGAATGGACAATAAGGTTAAAAATATAGATCTATTCTTCTGCTAAGGTTTATCTGCCTATATTATGATTTGAATAAACATAAAGATTTCCTGAAGATTACAAAATTGCTGCAATTTTTGGAACCAAGCATTGAAGTTTCTCTCTTCAATGAGCTGTCTATGCTTAGAAGAATGAGGACTTCCAGACCAGTATTGCTTCGCTTAGCCAAAATCTCAAAAGAAGAATGCTCTTAAAAAGACCCTTTAAAAGCTTTAACAGGGGGAGCATCTCACATTCCCTGAGCTAAATACAAAAAAGAAAGTGTGTCTTCTCAGAATAGGATATCTTTCATATGCTTGTTAACCATCTAAACTAAGTATCCAAACTAAATTAATCACTTGGAGCCGGCCCTTTATAGTTGGAAGGAGGATGTGCAGGGGACATTGGTCTCCCTCCTGTGGCACATGTCCAGCCTTGTTTGACAATTCACACAGTGGGGCTACCTGACCCTTTTCATGGCCATTGCAGGAGCCTAGAGAGGGAGCGCAAGCCAGCTTCATCTAGCAAAAAGATAAAACCAGTTTACTTTAATTCTTGGCCTGATTTTATTTCCTGCGTCTCACAGGCCTTCTCACTTTGCCTCTTGAACAAAAGAGGAAATCTTGGTTATGACTCATGCTTCACATACCTCCTTGCTATAGGTCTCTTAGCACAATATTAATTTTCTTTGAATAGAGATATGTGTTGCTAATTGAGTCATCTATCAGTTTAAACACCTTATAGTAATTTTTTGCAATTTCTGAATATTTTTAATTACCAGTTAAAGATCCACCACCACCTTCTCTTTTTGAGCTGGTCTTCCTAAATGTGGATCCTCAATGAATGGGTACAGACTGTGCTATTTCTTTCTACATTTCTTAGTTTCCACTGGGTTTTGTTGGATGGGGGCTTTTTAATCACTGAAAAACTACACCAAGTTTAATGAGATGCTAACCTTACCCTAATTTACTGTGCTTTTATTTCTTCTCCTGTATTTTATGGCTAGTAATATTATATTGATATTTTAGACCTAGTTCATAATAATTAATGGAGATAATAAGACCTTATTTAGTAACATTCTTTTGAGGAATGACATGGCTGTTCTTTTTTGCCCATGCTCTATTGAGGGTCACTCTTTCCTTTGTTCTGTTGAAAGGCAGAAGCAGAGTGGCAGACTACCTGCTTGCATTGTGTTGGAAGCAGGCTAAATAAAAACAAAACAAAACAAAATAAAAAATAGGAAAGAACTCCAGTATCCTTGGGATGTGCTAATTTAGAAGAGTTTTCTGAAGAGTGGGATGTAATGACAATGATTTACCTGCAGCCATTGCAACTCATGAAATTTGTGCGTGGTAAAAACTGTTGGTTCTTCCTCCTTAGTCTTGGGCATTTAGGGCTTAGTTTTACATGTTATGAAACATATTTTATCATTCCTCATCTTCCTACTCTCCCATAGCTTTTTTCACAAAGTTGTTGTTTAATTTCGTAGACTGTAGTCTTATGTGATATGAATTCTTTAGGTGCTAAACTACACAATTGATGAGGTTATGCTGAAGCTAATAACTGGTTAGAACAGCCATAGTGGCAAATTACTGCTACAATTAATGAGCAAGCTAAAATAAGCTCAAGGCCAGCCAAGACAAGTCCAGGCAGAGTCTGACAAGTCCTGAGGATTTATGCTGTTCTGTTAATACAAGCCTTAACCTGTTATCAGCATGTAGTTACTATAAACCCCATGGCTTCTTATTAGCATTGGCATTACTGTATTTAGTGGGCTGCTGAATCTGAGCAGATGCAGAGGAAGAAATGCAGCAGCCAGAAACACAATCACACTTCAGACGTGGTGATAAAATAGGGGTTTTCTTTGGGACTCGCTGCTTGGAGCAGGTCCCTGCACAGACATGCCTGGAAGCAGCAGGGATGTCCTTGAGGGTTTTGCCTGGAACCCAGCTGCTCCTGCAGGGAGGCACAGCACCCACAGGTTTGTGGCCATTTGTGACAAACCTGTGTGGATGCACTGCTACTTCTTCAAGACATCTCACACAAAAATAAGAACTTCATAATTGATCTGAGGTCTAGTTACAAAGGGATTGTTTGTTTGGTTAATTTTATTTTCTAAGCTGGATTTTTTTTTTTTTTTTGTTGGCTGGGGCTGTTTTGATGTTATTAGGCCATCTTCAAACATTTACTGTTTTTGCTGCTTTTATTTAAAATTTAATTTGTACATTTAATGGCATGCTTACTTCCAGCTGAGGTAAGCATCAAGATGTGTGAATGCTCTTTTAGAGTTCACTGTCTGAAATGAAGGTGGTTCAAACAGTCATTTAAAAACTGCAAACAGAGAACCTGAGTGGTCTTTATTAGTCAAGCTGAAAGAAAAAGCTCATTTAGCATTTTGTTTTCCATTCCTTTGTAGAATTAAGATGAAGGCAAAAAAATTAAATTTATTTGATGGGTTAATTTAGATTTCTTAAGGATGCTGGAAATGAAGACTTTAATTTACTGGTGACCAAATATAATTTTAAATGTATAAAACAGTATATTGCTCAAAGATTAGGAATGGAAAGAAAAAGAAACAATCTCCAAAATATTGTTTTTATGACAGTGGAAATGTTTAGCTATTGAAACACAGTAGAAATAGAAAACAGTTCCTATCTTTGGTTCTCTCTACATCAAGAGGTAACTCTCTGAAAAGCAAGCTACAGAAATTGTGTGTTACTGTGCTAAATGTATGAAAGTAAAACACTTCATGTAGGGTGCAATGACTTGACCTATGCAATGCTGGAGTTGAGATACCAGCTGGTTTCTTTTGTCTTTAAATTCCAGCAACCTTTTCATTTATCCAGAGGTTGTTACAGCAGATCATAGGGAGATGCGATGGAATGAGCTCTTGCTGTGAGACGTCCAATGTGATATCAAAAATATTAGCCATGCTTTGAAAAGAAAAAACTCCCTCAGTGCTGGCTTTTCTCCTTGAGCCCCCTGTGTGAATTGGAATTGAGGGTTGCCAGCCTATGACAAACCTGTGGCAGTGTGATGAAAACAGCTCCCCACCAGGAACATAACACTGGAGTTTCTTTCCAGAAGGGTGCCAAACACCAGTATTTAGCTGCTTTTGCCTCCTTGTTGTTTAAATTCCATATGAATTGATAATCTGGTGCTGGGAGACTGTATAAGTCATAACCAGTTTTATGAATTAGCTTTTTCCTCCTTGCTGAAAGATAGTTTTGAATAAATTTAAAGGAACACATATTTCACAGAATAAAATTGGACAGGAAACCCTAGAGCTGCAAAATTTAAAATAGGATCCAGAATACCAGGCCACTTAACCCCATCAGGTAAATTTTAGGAAAGGGAGAGGCAGAAAGAAAGAGAAATTATAATTTTCTGATACAAAAGATAATCTATAAACAAAATGCTGACGTCAATAACATGTGGAGCCTTCCAGCAACTGCAGGTACAGAGAAAATGCACTGCTTAGGCATGATTTCTTCTCAGTTTTAAAATTTGTATTCATGTTTATAGTTTAAAAAGTCATCAGAAAGGAAAAAAAAAAGTGCAATAAATTATACTAGCTGCTTATATTTATTCTTTCTTGTTCTAGTAAACAGCAGTGAAAATCTTCTGTTTGGTTTCTTTCCATCTCCTGCCACTGCCTAAAGTTGGTGAATAGCTTCTCCATTTCTCTGCAAGTCTGGAAAGAATTTGAGGTTCCTGTAGTATTTTATTCTGTTTATTCATAAAATAATTGCAACCCAGGAGTCCTTCTTTATGTTCCTAAGAAACCTGAGTGATATTATTGGAAATATTTTTGGAAGCAAGAGAAAGGTGACCCAAAAATAATTAGGAGACTATGAAATGTGTTAAGGTTTTGAGTGTTTAAAGTTTTTTCTCTCCCTCTTTTTTTCCTAAGAAATGTATTTATTTTAATCTACATTTCAATTAGGTTCCCAGCAGCAGATGGAAGGAATTTAAGTCAATTTTCAATAGAAGGCAGACGTTCTAGCCAATGAAAAATCAAAGAAAAATACAATTATCTCTTGCTCTCCTTTTGGACAATTGTCTTCTGAATAATCAACATCATGAGAAAAAAAACAAAACAACAACTTTCCAAGGCCAGATGGTCTCCATGCCTTAGTGCTGACAGAAGTGGCAAGAAATACAGACAAAGAAACCTGTTCACAGATCTATTTAAAATCTTTTTGGAACAATAAGTAAATTGACACTCATAGCTAAAGTCTGTCTGTATTACAACAATCTAGATGTTCTATTAAACAAAACACTTATATTTATTAAATCAGGAGTGTGGTGGGGACCAGCACAAGTAACAACTGAATTTTTATGTGAGCTCAAGCACGTCAGATCTGTCCTTCCTAAATTTAGATAACTACTTAGGAGCTTGAACATGAAGAAGCCTCTCCATCTCAGGTTCTCTCTCTAGTTAGTAAAAAAAGATAAAAACTTCTGTCCAATGATTCAGCAACTCAAAAATGTGATTTAATTTCTGATGGTGACTGCAATTTACCCTTGACTAGAGTATGAAACTCTTCTCCAAGCACGTGAATAAAAAGCATAATGAATACAGGGTATAATACTCTTGTCTCTCTCGTCTTTCCTGTGTGCAACAGCATGGAATGAGATACATCACTACAAAAATATGGATTAAAGGTAATAAAAGTATTCATCATGGCTGCTTAAGAGCAAACTCTACAGCCCCTGCTGGACCATTAAAAAATAAGCTAAGCAAATAACTTGTCACAGACAACACTGCACTTCCATTTAGCTATTCAAATGGGCGATAGCACCAATGACTTCCTGTCATTGCCCACAACATCACAGAATCTCTTGGAAGTTAAGACATTTCCCCCTGGCAGAAGGAGGCCCCTCAGGCCTCCCGAGGATGGAATTCCACCTTCTGTTCCCACGCCTGGCTGGCTGTCACTGTGGCTGCCTTACAGATGTTTCTGTAGTCTCATCTCCAGGGCTGTCAAGGGTAGACACAGCACAGCTTCCGCAGGCAACCTTTCCTATTGCTTCCCCAACCTCACTGTCAAGAGCTTCTCCTAATATGTGAAATAAATTTTCCCTTTTAGATTTTAGAATCTTTTGTCTTTTCCAGCTTACCAGGATGATGAAAAATAAAGGTTATTCATTTCTTTGAAGACTGATTATGTCCTCCTTCACAGTGCTACTAAGACAAGCAGCATCCATTCCATGTTCTATCCTAGGCTATGTTCTTTTGGAATTCTGATTTCTGGCATTCATTTTTGTTAATACCCCCCTAATTAACCAGAAAGGCAACATCTAAATTACACAATGTTCTTGCTGAGGCCAAAAGCTGAGGAGGTTTCGTAGAGATGAATTTCAATTATACATTTCAACATGCTGTTTACCTCTATTATGGCAATGCCATATGACTGGTTATATTCATCTAATGATTCATTAAAAAGTTATGACTTTTTTTTTTCCTGTTTATTTGTTGGTGAAACAATAAATTTTGATCCTGTATTTTCACAATCACTGGTTTTTAAAAAATTACATTTCCTCCTACCGCAGAGAGTTCCTTTTTTGAGCTTTCTCAAATTCACTTTGAATTGTAGCCATGTACTGTACAATATTTATCGTCCATCATGTTCTGATTACACCTAAAAATTTAAAGCATAGTCATGCAGACCAAAAGGAAAAACATTGAATAGGACTAAATCCACATAAATAGGAAGATAGACACCTTTTTCTACAACCCAAAGATGAGAAAATTAGGAAAACAAACTCTGGATGTTACTTTTCTTACTTTTCTGGATGTTTCTTATTGGATTAGTTTACAAGCTCTGACTATATTAATAATAATATATACAATACCATTAGATGGTATTCAGTGTTATATGGCATAGTTTCCAGGTTCTGCTGGACTAAAAAACCCTGATATGCACTGTAAGTGACTTCCTCCACACAATTCTTTCAACAGCTCTAAACATTCAGTATGTAAATTTTGCTTGTTTATATTGCCAATTTACCTCCTATTTAAACCACATTGGAATTTGGCCTATTGAGTTTCTGTTAATCTGCCTGGCAGGATTTGGCCTACATTGGACAGAAAGAGGGAGGAGGGATGAAGAAAGAAAGAAAAATAAATCAATCCTCATACATTTTTGCACATTAAAAAAATTAACTAAGATAAGCAGTGTAAAAATGTTGTTTTTTTTTTTTTAATTTCTAGCTCACTATTCATTTTAAACAGTTATTTCCAGAGGGTTAATTACTGTGCAATTCTTCCAGCAAGAAGAAAATAATTTCCCACCAAGCTTGAATTTGGCAAAAACAATCTACATCACATTGTCATTACAACTGAATGTATTTAACTTTATTTTATTTAAGTATCAAGTGGATATATTTAAGGCACGGGAAGGGGGAGATAGAAATGAGGTATTGAAGGCTTATGTTCATTTTTTATCCATTGTTTATGCATAAAAGTACAAATACATTAAAAATGTCAGCTCATGCAAATGCTTAAGATGTTCCATTCTGCTAAAAAAATTTGTTTTAAGTCTCTAATTCAGATAAGTTGCACTGAGTGATAGTAACTGTATGTATGGTAGACAAAAATGCTAACAATGCATATAAACAGGGCTTTCATTTTTCTTCTGTGTTTCAACTTCCTTTTTCACTTCTGTTCCTCTCTTTCAGGGTGGGTTGTATTTTTTTTGGTTTTGTTTTTGTTGTTTTGGTTTTTTTTTTTTCCCAGAGCTTATGCAGTATTTTTCTTGTGTTAAAAGCAAGCCAACAGACAAATAAGAAGAGGAAGTTGTCAGCTTATAACCTACATTGTCTGAGAAGCCTCTGTGAATTATTCTTTCCCTGCATGGGATCTCCATGTAAATGGAAGTGCACGCACTAGCTTTATAAAATAGTGGACAATGTTTGAGCTGTCTCCTGCCCTTCCTTCTGACTGCCTGAAAATGCGTTCTGTTGGGTCAGACCAGTTGGAAAAGGGCGAGAATCAATACTTCTTTTGGGCTCAGACTAACTCAAAGGCAACAAGGTACAGTGGAGAAATGAGAAACTGGAGAGATCATAGGAAATAATTAAGGTGTTTGTGAACAGAGAGAATACAAACAAGTTCACATCACCTGTTCCCAGAGGTACAAACAGAAATCTCACACATAGGGACCTCGTAGTGATTCCATTCATCTCCTTCCTCCCCACTATTCGACAGAAGAGTAAGAATTCCAGTTCTGAAGGTGGTGATGAAGTTAAAGAGAGGAAAATGAGAATGTAAGACAGAGTAGTAAACTTACCAGAAGGCAGGAGAATATAAGTGAAACTTTAAAGACAATTATGATAATGTACTGCACAAAACAACCACAAACAGCAGTGGGCGAGATGAAAACAAGATTGGTGGACAAACATAAAGGCAGACAGCCTGTAATTATATGGATGATGGCAAGAGGGAGATGGTTTCAAGTAGGGGTGATTTCCTTGCAGAATTGACCAATAGCTGTCCTTTCATCCTTTGTGAGGAAGAAATGTAAAAAACATGAGTAAGACTTTTAACAAGGAAAAAAATAATCCTTTGCTTCATGACTGGTTACCTTCTTAGCCCAAATGAAAGCTGTCTGAAATTTTAATGAATAAACTTGATAGAATAACAGAAGGTGTCATTGTGCAGTGTAATTCTGAGAGAAAGGCTGGCTTTCTTTATTTCTTTTGTAGTTTTGTTTTGTTCTTTATTTTGGGTTTTTTTGTTTGTTTGTTTGTTGGGGGATTTTTGTTTGACTTTTTTAGTAAATTTAATACAATAGCAAATTAGAAGATCATCAAGCTTTCAAAGTTGAACACTGCCAAATTATGAAATCCTGGCATTTACTACCTTCTCTATGACCTTTATTTAGCTACTTTGTGTTGGAGATTCCCTCAGTTTCTTAGTTGGGAGGATTATAGGGATAGGCATCAAGAAAATTGGATATATTATCTTCTCATACTCATGCAGTCATACACACAAACATCAACTTGTCTTTCTCAAGAAAATCTAGTCAACAATGCACACCTTTGCCATCTGGGTGCAAGGGTTTGCAAGTTCTGTGTGACCCTGATCTTAGATATTGATATCTAGCTTCAATAGGTACATATGACAACACTAACAATAAAGTAAAAATTACCCAATAAAACCTTGTGTACTGGTTTAGGAGCTTGATATTAAAGTATCTGCAATACAACTGTGATGTATTCTCAGTTTGTGTCAGCATGCCAGGAACTGCAGGAGTTCAACAAAGAGTAACCTTCAGTTCAGAAAAGGCTATCTACATCTTTTCCACATGATGAATTCCCCCACAGGCTGGCTGGTGGGGCACACATAACACATAAATCAAACTTAACTCAATTTTCACTTTAGTTTTTTCAGCTCACCTTTAAAAATAAAACAGCATATTATCTTACTTAGTCTAAGGCCACTCTAGCAATACAAGGGAAAGAAGAAGAAAAAAAAGGCAATATATATTTTTTAATGAAAACTCGGTAACCTGCAAAAATAAGCTTTTTTACTCTTTAGAAAGATGCTAAAACTGCAGTGTCCACAATTTTGGGGTAACTGAGGTTTTCAAGTGTCCCTTGTGATAACAAGATCAGTACAAGAACCAATTGTGTTCAGTTTATGTACCAGCAACTCAAAGGTAGGCATAAAATACGCACAAAGGACATGAAATTTGCTGATGAAACATAACTGAGGAAAGAAAAACAGTTGATCAAAAAAAGAAGTACAACAGTATAATTCTAAACACTCAAAGTGAACAAAACCACAGGTGTGGGTATGTGGTTTGTGTGGTTTACTGTGGAGAAGGGCTGGGGAGTAGATATTAAAAATAGACAGGACAGAGGAAATATGAAAAGGGAGAATAATTCCAGTGCCACTAGAGTAATAATATAATAGGTAAGGGAAAGCTCCAGTGGAGAGAGGGACTAAAACTTGAAAGCGTTCAGAGTAGTTGGTAAACCACAGTAGAAACCACAAGAAATAAAACCAGAAAAATATTAAATTTCTATAAAAGCTCTTCTGAGTTCACTGTGCAAAAAGCACCAAGGTTCTCTGCAGTTTCCATACCTGGACTGGCTTAATTCTTCAACGTATGAGAAATATGCCAAATAATAGTTTTTATCCATTTATTGTTCACACTCACTCAAAACCAAATTTAGGAAAAAAAAGAAAAAAATATTTTTAACAA
>VZTB01015321.1:4171-23071 GCA_013397245.1 Thryothorus ludovicianus | reverse complement strand
AAAAAAAAAAAAAAAAAAAAAACCACAGAGGGAGCATTGTATATAAATTGCATATAAAATAATTAAATTAAATGCTTTCTTAATTGTGAGAGGGTGCAATGGGTGCAATATCCATCTACCTCAGCACCTGTTAACATAGCTTGAAGTAGGCAAGTTTGATTGTTTCTACTTCTCAGTTAAAAAAATAAAAAGAGAATAAGAAAGAGTAAGGTAATGACTTGCAAAGGAGTTTAGTAAAGTTCTTTTGGCACAAAAAATGTCATTTATAGCATTGAGTTTGATATTTTTGCTTTGGAGAGGGAACTGAAAAAATTTTTTCAGTTGGATTTGTGTTCATAATATCTAAGATGCCCAGTACCTCTCAAAGAAGAATTTTTTTGGTTTTGTTTTTTTTCCCTCCAAGAAAGGAACTTTTACTTTCCAACATTTGTCTGTAAAATCAGTAGCTTCTGTTGAAAGACAACGTTTCAGTATGTAAGTAATGTTTTACTGCTCCTCATCCAGAAATAACTCAATGATCTTTGAAACTCAGGGATCTTCACAAAAGTACTGTGTTTTCAGCTAGAGCTCAATAGGTCCATAGAATCCAAAGCAATTCTCTGTGGCTCTGGTGTATCATTTCCAGATTCCTCTTGTGAAGTACCTTCCACAAGACTCTATTACAAGTATTAAAGGTGAAGAAGTAAACTCAGTCTCTAGGAAGATGATGAAATGTGGCCCTGAAGAACATTACAAATCACAGGGTTTTGTGTAAGCAATGTCCAAGACAAGGCTGATTTATAATATAAATGGTCTGCATTTCTCCCTAAGATAATGACCTTTATTTTTAATTGTTAATATATGGCAAGGGACTGATAGCTGGATGATTTTTTCCTACATTTCTTCTTTTTTTTACTGCAAACATTTTGTGATGTCTACTGATTCATCAGATTCATCATAACAAGAA
The DNA here is from genome assembly GCA_013397245.1 of Thryothorus ludovicianus. Taxonomy (NCBI): domain Eukaryota; kingdom Metazoa; phylum Chordata; class Aves; order Passeriformes; family Certhiidae; genus Thryothorus; species Thryothorus ludovicianus. Next base: position 22,125 of record VZTB01015321.1, on the reverse strand, counting down.
AAAAAAAGTATACCTAAACTTTTGAAATGAGCATGTCTTGCACAGACTTTTTCTATGCAAACCAATAAATATAACAAAAAAAAATCACAAGGTCGTCTTCTAATCACCTTTCTTTTTTTTTTCCTTTCTTTCCCTCAAGAGACTAGTAAAATGAAACTAAGAGACTAAATGGAAAAAAATCAGATTTTATGTTTAATTTCTTCCAATTTGAGGGAGCTCTTAGTACATTCCGGCATAAAGATTATATAAAAGGGTTTAGTGCTGGGTTTCATCTCTGGGTTTCATTCACCCCAGATTTGTGATAATTTCATGTCTATGTTTGAGACAGTTGTTTGAAATTCTGTCTATAATCAGTGAAGAGAAAGAAGCATGACTAGTGGCAACACATCTATTGTAGGCCTCTCCTTACAATGGAATGAGTGGTATGCAGATGTCACCCATTTTCCTGTATTAATCTTCAGAAACTGATGTGGCCATCTCAGATCCAGACTCAGAAGGTTAGATTAAAGCAGAAGAATCACATCCTTAGTTATTCTTTGAAGGGAGCTGAGAACTTTTAATTCTCAATGCATTTCTTTTTTTTTTTTAAATAGTTAACGAGGTCATTTTAATTTGCATTCACCTAGAATCTTGTAATTTTTTTGCCCAACATACAGCTTTCTTAGCCAAGGGATCTAAAGCAGTCCTGTAGGAGAAATTAGTTTCATTCCAAAATATTCCAAATTCTTTCTTATCTCATAGTCACACACAGAGTGAAATGCTGAATTTGTCTACACAACCGAGCATGCCCTTCCTAACACCCCTCATTTGTTATACAGCTACATCTGTGAGAGCCAATATCTTCATTAGGCTCACTTCCATACTGCTTAGCTTATTTAGATCACAGTTGCACATAGATAGTGACTTCTTTGGCTATGAAGGATTTGTGCATAGCAAGTTGATGTTCTGTAGTGGATGAAATTCCTGATCTTGCATTGCACAAAACAAACACAAACAGCTTCAAAATGTTCCATTGTGTGTGTCAGCTGCAGTGTCATCTTCATTTTTAGTCCATTCTTACAGCACTCAGATGCCTCTTAATAGGTAATGTTACATGATTGTAAGCAGGTACTCCAGTTCTAGGAGGAGTGGTAAGGGCTGCAAATAAGAATGAACATAGAAAATACTCTTGATGCTTTATGATCTTTTCACATGCAGGAATTCAAGAACGCCAGTCAAAAATTGTCTTGACAAATATGAGAAACAGGAGAGGGAAAACTCACTCTCTGCAATTACAACACTGCATTACATCTTTTCCTTAGAGCTCACTAAATACTTCATAGGTTCAAATTACTCTTTGAGTCACATCTGTCTGGTTAATGAGTTTTAATGAAGGCAAGTGAGCTGATGCAGAGGAGTTTGGCTGACTTGTTGAAAGGGTCTATATGGATTGCAGAGAAGGCCAAAATGGAAATCTCTAATGCCCTACTCAGGTTAATGAAATGCTCTTCTTTTTATGAATTATTCTTGCATGCATTTGTCTCTTCATGCAGTGAGAGAAGAACCCCAAAATCAGTAAGGTATTTTTTAGCGCTACAATACCAATGAGGTGAATTAAGCCACAGGATCAGCAACATGCAGACCTAGAGGAAAGTGTCCCTGCCATGGCAGGGGCCTTGGAACTAGATGAACTTTAAGGTCTTCTCCAACTCAAAGAATTCTATGATGATTCTATGATTTAGAATGGATCTAGCACCTCTGAATACCCTTTTTCTTTTCGTAAAGACAAGACTGGATCTTCCCAAGCTGGATTTCAAAGCACTCACAAATCAAAATTGGGAGAGTTTTCTTACTCACTTCTTGTGTTATCATCTGTTTGCTTATCTGTGTAACAGAAACACACTTAGATCAAGTGCTGCAAAAATTCATAGCCGAAAGAAGCAATGCTTTTCAGTATTTTCAGTACTTTCAGGAAGAGTGATTAACCACTGGACCAACTAACTCAGGATTTTTATAGATTCACTAATGCTAGAAGTGTTTAAATCAAAATATTCTAAGAGATATGTTCTAATTCAAAGAGAGTGAATTCAAGGAAGTCCTTCATGACTTCCGTTATGAGGGAGGTCAGATGAGATGTTCAAAATGGTCCCTTCTGGCTTCATAATCTATAAAACTATGAAGCTATATGAACCTCTTTCAAGAAATAAAGATGATGGTAACTGTCTATAAATACTTGATAACGTGAAATTGCTTGAGGAACTATTTAAGGTGGTTAATGATGGTATTATAGGGAATAATGTCTTCAAACTGAAAAGACCAAGGTAGACTATTTAAGAAAGACGGTATTTTCTAGAAGTGAGGTCAATTGCACAGTGGAGTAATTTGCAAAATTGAGTTCTATAAAAAGAGATGTGCAAGAAGAGAGTGAATAACGCATGTGATTAGTCTATGAAACAAGTTTGCTTTAAAAATGGATAATTCAAAACTAAGTTGTTCAGAAACTCCATCGTTGTGTTATTTAATGATTTTAGAAAACAGGTGTACTTGCTTGCTTGCTTTGTCCTTTTTTGGTTTTTGTTTTCTTTAGAATTGATTAAGAAATGGTTTACTGACTAATGTTTTCTCATCTGAACACGAAACTTCAGGCAGTAATTTTTCCACCTGACATAAGATAGATCTTAAGAGGGAAATAGCTGTAGCTCATGAAACGAAACAAGCTTTCCCCTTCTAATTTTGTTGGTTTGTTCCCCAAAATTGAAAATATTTCCCTTGGAGATAAATTCTTATAACAGTCAAGCATACATCCTTCCACCTCAGTGCAAACTGACTCCAACAGAAAAAGTTGTGAATACAGAAAGAACTGACATTTTTTGCGACTGTGGTCATGTTTCCTGCAGTTCCCCTCAGCTTTTTTTGCATACTGAGGTGGTTTGTCAGAGCTTTGCACACATTCCGTGTCTAAAGGAGCCTCATTACTGGTCTGTGCAGAGACAAGTGAGGTGGAGAAGGATGACAAGGTTTGCATTAATTGCACAGCTATCTGTTGTTCCAGGGGTCATTCAAGCATATAATAACTTAAGTGGAGTTTCAGTGAGTTGGAAGTTCTTGCTTTTTGGAATATTTTGGCAAGCTGATTTCTTATTATAGCACAGTTCATATTTCTTTTTAAAGTCTTGACAGAAAGCTGTAGGTGGCCACATAACATTTGTCCTGATAGCAACACATTTGCAAGATTCCATTAGACAGGAAAAAAATTGACTGATAAAACTAGATTTTATTATGTTTAAGTTCTTGACAAAGGTAATCTCAGATAGCATGGTTCAGATGTGAATTTACCTGCAAATGCTCATGAAGCATGGGGATAGCTAGCACTGCTTTGGGCTATTAAAAGGTATGCTGCTAACTGGAAAGTTCATCTCACTTATCATATTCAGATTCTTCTAATTCTAGAGTAACACATGATCTTGACCAACAAAATTTACCATGGCCTCAAGCTAACTTTCAGTGAATTTGGTAGCATTAGGCTGAGATCTGCTCAGTGTTTATTCTTTCTGACTGTCTTTAAAGGACATTTTTCCCAAGTTACCCAAAGTTTAGAATTTTTATATGTCTATATTTCTATTTCAAAAACAACTTTGATTTTAAATCAAGTTTGTACTTCTGCAGCTTTAGAAGTCAAATGAATTTATAGAATAATCCAGAGAAATTTTGGAAGGAAGTTCAATGCAAGGTGAAGATTAGATTTAATTTAGTTGGAAGAACACATATGTTTTAAAAATTTTGGAATAATAGAGACTAGATTTTTATGCGACATCACTAGAAAGGTAATTCTCTTTTTCATTGCTTTGGCATTTGTCAGACCTAGTCACAAGACTAAATAGCTCCTGTCCATTTCAATCTTCAAATGTATTTGTGTTTGAACTTTAATTGAACTTGCAATCAGTAAAGATTTTAGTAATTGTGTTTTTTTCAGTAAGACTATCCAGAGAAAGAAAATTATACAAAAATCCTTACCTGAGAAAACAAGGAAGGCGAGATGTTTGGGTTTAAATACTTGTAAAATATCTGTCTGTTTCAAAATGTCTGTCAGAGCATGCACTTTTTTTACATTTTGAGCCCAAAATGTAAACTACATTTTGGCCACTTTGCCTCTTTTAGAGCCAAGCTGATAAAGGTAGCAGCTTTTCTGGATGAGCTGAAGTTTCCTTACACCAGCCATTCTCCACCTCTAGAGGAACATGCCACGATGCCTCAGGTTAGAGTAATCTTAAAATCTCTCTGGTTTTTGTAGGTGACATATTCACCAGCCCATAGAACAATCACTATTACTCTTTTGGAAAGCAAAAATTAGATATCAGGGCACATTCTTTCTAAATTTTATTTGCAGGTTTTAGTGTGGTTTGGACTCTGTCATCTGTCATGCACAATCAAACATATGAAGGAAATCATTACTGCCGTGCTTCAATACAACAAAGTATGAGATGGACTTCCCATCACACAGGTTCCCATGTCAGTTAAAATGCACAAAATTATACTTATAAAATTTAAATCATTTGATTATAATTCGCATATTATTAGGATAAGAAAAAAGGTATCTATTACCAAATGTAACATTAAATGATCATAGAGATAATTAGCCAGTTTGTTATTCTCATTGAGTTTATTGTTTTAATTGTGTCTGTGTAAATTAGCAAAGACCTTAATTTGTACAGAAATAAATGAATTCTTTTGTTGTTGTTTTCATTTGTGTTGTGATAATACATTCACATATTTAAATTATTTCATTACAAAAGCCTATAGTGAGAGTTTACTTCAGGCATTGCCAAAAAATATAGTACCTGATCTCAAATGCATCAAAGACCCAAAGATCCAAATTGCTGGTTAAACAAATATTCATGGCTAAAATTTTCTAGATATTTTCATGTGCTCTTGGTCTGGCAGCTCTCATCCTGAGCCTTTTTGAGAACAGAATATATATGTCTCATGTTTAAATCATAAGAATACAGGCAAAGTAAATTTTTGGATATAAGTTTAAATGTTATATCATCTAATTTACAGTTAGTTTGTAAATTAGGATCCTGCCTGTGTTTCTTCAAGAATATGAGAAGTGTTCTGGCTCAAAAATTCTGTTTTGTCAAGGCCAATACTTAAAAAACAAAGAGGCTTTGTTTTGGCAGGGATGAGTCTAAGTGTGTAACTTTTAGCTATCTTGATGGTAACTTATAGTTTTGTGTGTAGATTGATCAGGTCAAGATTTATCTCACCTGTCTTTAGCTAAATATTCGATACATTTGTATGTCAAGTTTCTTTATTAAAAAAAAGGAAAAAAATAAAGATAAAAATGTGAAAGAAAAGAACCTAGTATAAGACTCTCATATATTTTTAAAGACAGAATTATGATGAGAGGAATAACCCTTAAAATGGACTATTTTCCTACAAAGATTACAGAGAATTATTAGAAAGATGAGCTTTGATGAAGATATCTGCATAGTAGACATCTGCATCTGAGCAAAGAAAGTGCATCCTGAGAGTCTATACATAGTGCATAGAAATGCATCAGTTCCTGTGCCTCTCCTCTGGCAGGATAAAGACTGAGGAGAAAAGCACTGAAAATGTCAGAGGACCTTCAGTTTGCTTTTAGAAAAGGAAGCAGATTAAGTTTACCTGTCTGATTACAAGAGAAGAAAATAAGTTTATTAATTGTTGAGACAAGTATTAAAGAGTCTCTTTTCCCTATTTCTAATAGCAACCATTAATAACTATTTGAATTTTTTCCCATGTTCTGATAAATTCCTCTTTTAGACAGACTGGCTCCTTCCTCTCCCTGAATACCTGCTATGTAAAAGTATCTAAGAACTATATCCTAATGATTGCACTAAACCCCTCAACCCTCTCTGGGGTAGCTAGGGCTGTTTTCCTTATGCACAATGATTGCCATTACACTCACAGCTCATTCCAAAGCACTGAATAAAGTAAAGAGAAGAAGTCAAACAAGCAAACAAATAAATAAATAATACCATGACACTCACCCCCCAAAGCTGGATCATACAAGCTACAATAATTCATAAACAGGAGAGGAAAGGGATAAAAAACAACAGCAACAAAACACAATTCCCCAAACAGCTGGCACATAAAACAGCCCAGAGGCAATCTTTCTTGTAGCACACCAGACAAACCCATAGGTATTTATGAGCAAAACAATTCAGTTTACTTTCCCTAATCCTCCTGACTCCTCCCTCCCCTGACAAAAACATACCTGTGGTGCTTATCACAGGAAAGCTGGTACTTTGCCTTGTCATTCATATAGCCCTTGGGTATGTACAGCTTTAAAAGAAGCCCAGGTATGCTTCCCTTTTATATTTTGTAGGGATAGGGCAATAAGAGGTTGAGGAGCAAGCAAAAACCAAATGACTTGTCAGAACAAAGTGAGATTTGGGCTCATGGGACTAGACATAGTTCATTTATAATAGAAATCAAATAAGTTTAAGGGTCATATGCTAAAAAAAAAAACAAACCACTTATTTCCACACATTATTAGCTAGATTGTTTTGCTAGATTGATTAGCTAAGGATTATACAACTTTTGATGCTGTATATGAAACTGATAAATGCCACTCAATACTGTTTATTTTGTTCTGAGGGGCTTTCTAATAGTTCTTCAGTATGTCCTGAAAAGTTCCTAAACCAGAGCATTGGATTTGCATGGCAAGTTCCTGGTAGTGAGGGGTTGCAAGGGTGGCTTTTCTGAGAAGCTGACAGAAGTTTCTGAATGTCTGATCAAGCTGAGATGGACCCACCACTGGCCAAGGCTGAGCCCATCAGCAGTGTCAGCAGCACTTCTGGCATGAGAACAGCAGAGAACAATATCTGGAGAGAAGAATGAGACTGTACAAGTTCCCTGCACACAGCCCAGGGCAGTGCAGAAGGAGGGGCAGGAGCTGCTCCAGGCTCTGGAGCTCAGATTCCCCTGGAGCAGCCCATGGGGAGGCAGCTGTGCCCCTGCAGCACAGGGAGGGCACGGGGGAGCAGAGATCCAACTCAGCCCCTGGAGCAGCCCAGGCTGGAGCAGGGGGATGCCCAAAGGAGGCTGTGACCCCATGGGATGCCTGTGCTGGAGCAGGGTCCTGGCAGGACCTGTAGAGAGAAGAGCCCAGGCTGGAGCAGGGGAAGAGTGGAGACATTCTCCTACTTCAGAGGAAGAAGTGGTGGAGACAATACTGTGTGGTGAACTGTGGTGAACACAATCCATACTTCCTTTCCTCCTCCACAACTGCTGCAGGAAAAGTGGTAGAGGAAATTGGAAGTGAAATGTGAAACTGAGAAGGCCAGAAAGAAATGAAAAATGTTTATTCTGGCCATACAATAGCTGAAAAACTGCCTAGGAAGAGATTTTCAAGAAGGAAAAGGGAAAATTAGCCTGAAAATTAGTCCTGGAAAGGTTACAAAGCCTTCAAGTATATTCCATCTTAAAGACAACTGAATCTCACCAATTTACTGCCTGGAACAATTTCCTCTGAAGGCTAGTGCAATAGCAAAACAATGAAATCAAGGGAAATTTGCACTGGTATAATGATTTGAAAACAGGTGAATATTCCATGTTATTTATATTATTTATCAAGTCTTAATAAGTATATATAAAAGCTTCTGGATATAAATCACAAGATCATTGATCTCAAAATGGGTCTGTTGAGATGATAAAGTCCAGTTTACCAAATCAAATAAGATTATCAAGAACAGGTTGCTTTGGAGGATGTGACTGCTACTGTGTAGACAAATCTTGGTATTAGGAAACTGTGAGAACATTTACCATCTTCCCTCTGACCTCATGCTTACGGAGTTTTCCTCAGGAAATTTTTAAATTCACAAGGAAAAATACTGCCTGGAAGAACTTATAGTGACCATTTTAACTACACAATGTCAAAAGACAGTACAGAATTATCCCAGCCTTAAAGAATAAACTTGGATTGGAGGAAATAAATGTCTGAGTAAGCACTAAAAGCAAAAAGTTTGAAATTTGACTCTACATCTCTGTTTCTCTACCATGAATTTCCATCAGCTACTAATTTTCCCTGTGGCAGTTGTGGTATAGGAAATAGTGGGACAATGTTGTAAAATTACTGAGACTGTGTTCTTCATTATGTAATTAGAATTATTCGTCCAGCTTCACAATTAATTACTCCACATGCTTAGATGAAATTATTTAATATTACTGCAGTGAATAAAGGAAACTGGTCTTTAGCTGTGCTAGACACCATACACCAATGTGCAAGATGAAAATCCTTGTATCAGAGTTAATAGCCTAAATAGTGGGGAAAGGTAAAGGACTGAAGGGTAGCTAAGGGCATGGGAAGATGAAATGACATGCCCAAGGCCATATAGCAGTTCAGAAGTGCAATTGGCAGCAGAAATCACAATGCTATCAACAAGGCCATCTTTGTGTTAAACAGGCTTTTATACGGAAATCTCTTTAAGCTCAAATTCTCATGAACTCTTGCAAGTGTATCTAATGTACACTTTCTTAATTACAAGTAAAAATTACTCTGTTGAACAACAAGACAATTAATTTCCAGATTATTTCAAAACTATCATTGGCATCCAAACTTTTAAATTAATTAAAGGTGAAAATGACCAAACCATTAGAAGAGAAACATTACTTGATGATATGTGATTACAGTAACTTGATAGATATGATTGAGTTCAGAATATTTTTCCTGTAGAGGAAATAAGAAATTAACCTTTTTAATTTTTATTTTTTTTTCAAAGAATCTTCCTTATTATACATGTTGGTCTTGGGCTCTCAGAGTAATTTTTTTTTGTGATATATAACTTAATTATAAAGGTAATTGATCTTTGACCTAAATCTCAAAAAAATTAGTACCTAGGTGAGTACTGAGGTTGCAGTTAAGATATTAAAACATCTTTTCAGCCAGCTAATACATGTCATACAATTTTACTCAGCTCTGTATTTTTACTCATTCTACCTTCTCTAATGCTGTACAAACTGAAAAAACAAAAAGAGAAAAAAATCAAAAATTATCACAATAGCTGTGAAACATCTGGTAATATGCAAAGTGCACAAAATTGAAATGTATGTTATGCTCCTACACATGACTAACATACCAGCTTTGACAAATATGTAGGATTTCTTCACAAAAAAATGCAAAAGTTAAAGCAAAACATTAGAAGTTTTCTGTAATACCTCTGCTTGGGGATGTAGCTCCTTTGGAATATGCTTCACCCAAGGCCACTGAAGATTAAGTCTTGCTGTAATTGATGGGCGAATTTCTTGGTCCATTAGAAAAGATGAGTCTCCCTTCTTTTAAGACTGATGAGTTAATCAATAGAAGGGTTTTACTTTTGTACTCATGCCTATGGGGAAGAACTGGAAAAAAAGAATAGCATAGAATATTTGTTGAACCAATTATTCTTGAATAATCCAATTTCTTGTTTACTATTGAGAACTCTAATTTTAAAAAGTATTTCAAAAAATGTGGTAATTTTAATATCTCTTCTAAATATGTAGTCTGATAGTGATGGCCCATTTTTACCAAGTGCTGTGTTTTACATAATATACTGGGTAATGTGTACTGAAACATAATTATGAGACTGTAATATTGCAAAATAAAATCTCTATTAAAAACGTCAGTGGAGGAAATACAATCTGGAGATTAAAATTAAGTTGATGAAGAGGTAAATTCAATAGAATTGTAGCAAATAGGATGCGTGTGACTGTAAGCAAGTTACCGAATATTTTAGTGCCTCAGTTCATAGACTACAAGAAACCAGTTAATACTTCATTGTTTTGTTTTACCAATGTTTTCTTCTCACACAGGATAGGAAAGGAAGTTCATATTGCAGCCTGTACACATACTGTCTGCAAAAGCAAAACATCTACATACAAAGGAAATATTCCTGAAGTTCAGTAGATACACAGACACCTGGAGAGGAAACACACTTCCTTGAGACAGCTAAACTTCCAAATACAGTGTCTCTGTGGGCAATTTAATTATCTCTCACTGATTGGAAATAACATAAACTTACTGGGTAAATCCTGGTCTTAAATGTTAAACCAAATCAATTTTTGGAAAGAAATGTTACGACTACCTAGCCTGAGAACTCTTATACCTGCTTGTCTATAACCATACCATGAATTTTTATACCCAAAGTAGCTTTCTCCTTTATAGTATAAGACAACTGCTACCCCCAGAGAAAGATTTCCTGAGTATAATGCTTTGGTAGATGCACAAATACAATAAATAAATCATCCTCTGGTGTCAGCACCTCTGCATCTGTGTTATGTTTGGGTATGTCAGAATGTTTGCCAGAGACCACATTGGTATTTGAGGAAAAGTGAACATGAACATTTGTGAAACTAGTGACTGGGTGTATGTGACAACTTCAATCCTGTGCCTGTGAGATACCCTCTCAGCCCTGCTGCATATCTAACCTAAAAAGGGAAGCACCAGTAGCTGCATCTATAGGGTGGGGAGTGAGGGACTTTCAAGTTCTGAATGTGCATTGGATAAGGATGCAACATCCTGGAGTCACTTGATCCTTTGGCTTTCTCACATCCTTAAGCTTGGAGGCATTGCAAACTCTTCCTTGGAGCTTCATTGCATTTCAGAGGCCAAAAATAAGTTGCTAATTTTTTTTTTTTTTTAATACTTCATTTTTTATCCTTTATTTCTACATTAATCGGTACATCTTCATGTGTACAGCTCCACAGCTCCTTCCCTCTGAGTTCATTGAGAAAAGCAGAAAAACTCCTAGTAATAAATATATATGCGTGTGTTTGTGTGCATAAGATGATATTTCTTCTCTCTCAGTGACCTAAGGATCAGAAAAATTTACAGCAAAGTAACACTTCAAGAGAAAGACACAGAAACCCCATCTCCTCAGCACTCTTTTCCCAAAACTCTAGTTTTGGGGCCATTTCCAGTTTTAGGCTTGAAAATAAATCTGAGTTTCACAAAAATCTCAGAAATCTGCATTTTAAATAGAGTAGAAAAAATTCTATTTTTGAAGGAAAATTATCATAATTTTGTCAGATTTTCAGATACGCTCTCTTATCTGATAGCAGTTTCAACACAGCAACTGTTTGTGAGCTGAGTGCTAAAACATCTCTATCAAGACAAAGGTATATCTAAATAGTTTCAAAAGATTCTCAGAGGCAATCAGGAGAGCTTTGATATAAAATGAGAAGCTAAAGGCTGAATGAACATGGACTAGGGATTTTTCAGTCCTCTGATTTGGACTTGTGTTTTCTAAATCCTGTCTAGGTGTCAATTTAGGAGCCTAAGTCATCCTGAGACTAACCTTTGAGTCCAAGGCTTCATCTAATTCTTGCTTGTATCCCTTATCCAGGTTTTTCAGTGCTAGTTATCACCCTTGATAGATGGCTCAGGAAAGAGAGCTAGCCCTGACTCCTGGGATTCATGCAATCCTTTTGGTTTGTTTGAAGTGGCAGTGGCTAGGTACATTATCTAAGCCTGAAAAGCATAAAACAATATGGAAAACACCACAGACTTACTGTATCTGTCTATCAGAGTTTAATCCCATCCAGATGTTTAGTCCTACATGGACATTTGCTCACTTTCCCCCTGATAGATATGGGGGAAATGGAATGAGGGAGATAAAAGGAAGAGTAAAAGTGAGAAAACTTGAGATGAAGGCGTTCTAACCGGTTTAAGAGGTAAAAAAAAATACAAACAAACAAACAAACAAAAAAACAAAAAACAACCAAAAGCATGTTAAACAAAAGCCAGGCACTGAGTAAAGAAAAACAAGGAATTCCTTCTCATTTTCAATGAGCAGACAGGGGCTCCATCACGGGTATCAGTGACTTGGGAATACAAACACCATCACTTCTAATGTCTCCATTTTCTTCCTTCTTCCTCCAGCTTTGCACGCTGAGCGTGGTTCTGTGTGTTATGGGATATCCCTGTGGTCAGCTGTGGTCATCTGTCCCAGCTCCTCGTGCACTCCCTGGCTGGTGTGATGGGGTAAGAGGAAGAAAAGGCCTTGACCCTGTGGAAGCCCTGCTCAGCACAATGATAACACCTCTGTATATCATCAATGTCTTCATCACAAATCCAAAGCAGAGACCCATGCCAGATATCATGAAGAAAATTAACTTTACCCCAGCCAAAAACACTACATTGCCACATATTTGGAAAACAAATCGACCCAAAGAGCAGATCTCACCTAAGAAAGTTTTCTGTCTTTTCTTTATGCTAATGAATAAAAAGCATAATATCAGTTTTCATGTCTGTGTAGTGCTTCCACAAAACACTGAGTTCTGAACATGCAACCCTTTCACTTTAATGGCAGAATCAGTGGGTTTGTTTGAGATTTTAAAACAGATCTATTTTAGCACATTTGCAACCAAGCCTTGCTACTTCCTTTGCAGCATATCTCTGGTTTCCACCTTTTTATCCTGTGCTCAAGAGTAGCTTAAGGAGAAGCAGGGGTCAGCCCAGATTTCACAAATCAATATTTCACTTAGCAATACAGTCATGGATCAGAAAAGTAGTTGTATCCCAGCAAAGGAAATCAGGGCTTTATCCTTCCCCCACTGGAATTATATTTAGCGAAAAAACCATGAGTCGAACTTCTGAGCCAGGATTTGGAGATACAAGCTACTTTGTATCAGGTAAGCCAATTCCCTTTGATTATACAGTGAACCTATGCTTAAAGCATCTTCTGACACAAGACTGTCATAACCTAGTTCCCAGCTACTACACCTGCCTTGGGCAAACCACTGAGCAGCTGGTTTAACTGGGTCTTAGCAAGCCTGAAAAACAAGGGACAATTAATTTGGCATTATGTGCATTGCCAAAAAGTGTCCCTTCTCACATTATCTAGCTCCAATTTCACCTGTTCATAGCTCTGGAATAGTCAGAACTTCACAAACATTTCTGTAGTTAAATTTTGAAAGAACACATTATTATTACCAAGGTTGCTTTTCCAATACTGGCAAGTCATATTCCTGTTCTCAACCATATGAAACTTTCAAGAACATTTTTCTAATTTGGAAAGTACTTTGCAGCTGCTCCCTCTTTACTGTGAATTGTACCAACACCCTAAACAAATTAAATTTCAAATTTACACAGAGACTAGAAAATTACAATCTTTTTTTGCTGGTTTGTTCTCTTCTTTCTTGTTTTCCAAGTCTGGGTTTTAATTAAGCAATAAGTTTTGGTATCTGTTGATGAAAAAAATAGGCATGGACAGTCATATTGATACATTTGGAGTTAATAGCCCTGCTTTTCTGAGTCATGGCCTATTAAAGAGCCATTCTACCTTGGTTGTAAAACCAGATAGAAACACAGCATTGAGTACATCTCCCTCCTCCTTCAATGCTAGAGAATGAGAAGGTATAGTGTGATCCTCATAAAAAAGAAAAAAAAATCATATTTATTGTCTGCACCGAGTTCACTAACTCAGTCTAAGAAGGAGAAAAAGTAATGCTCAAGCTGAAGAAGCCATAAGCCAGTTCATGCTATAAGACTTGTTAACAAGTTTCCATCTCACAGAATTCCAGGGATGTGAAAGATATGTATTTCTAAGGAACTCTGATTATTTTCATGGCTTCTCTTCAGCTATTGAGTTGAATTACCTGTTTTCCACAACACGTCCCAGAGCATCAGGGTTCTGTGCTACTACAAATGCCAAATTTGTACACCAATTGCAAATAAGTGAACTGCATCATGCAAAATATTACCAAATTCAGATACAAAAATAAAGCAAGACCCTTAAACTGGAATAAAATGTAGCCAGAATTTGCATTCCCCCACTAAGACAAATCCTTCATAAAGTTTTAATTTTGTTTGTTTCTTCTTTTATTTCAATTCCTGTCTTGGATATGCACTCTGCTTCTGTTTTATCTGGGTCTCTGTGTAGGATTACTTTTAAGTAAGGAAGAACCCAACAGTCATTGAAGAGACGAAACTTGCCCCTAGTCAGCTGATGGTGACTATGTGGTTCTTTTTCAGGACTTGAAAGGTAAAGCCATGTCTGCAAATGCCCAGAAATACTCAGCTATTTTGAATCATCACAATGCTTCTGTTATTTAAATTCATGTTTAATTCCAAGGAGAGTCTAAATTATGAAATAAACACTAATTTTTCTGAATAAACAGTCTTTTTTGTCCTAGTAAGTCACTTGAATTCTGTTAGTTGCTACCAACCGTGAATATTATTAAAAGAATAAGACATATTTTCCTAATTCTCTGTAGAAGTCATTTGGAAAAAAAGGCATCAAATTGAACAGAAAAGAATCTTGTATCAAAGTATTTATTCTCACTTGTCTGTATATATCAGACGAAAGAGCAGAAAGTACTCTATGCATGATAAAACATAATTATCCAAGTAAAGCTTAGAAATTTTTTTAGTAATAGATAGAATTTTGATTAAGATAAAACATTTTTATCGTAAAATTTTAAAAAATCTGTGAAAAAAGGACTCCAGAATATGTTTATTCAGGGGTCAAGCACTTAACAATATTTCACAAACTACTTGAAGGAAACACAAATAAGAAAAGCATAGGGAATCCATAGGGTCAAATCTCCAAACGCACAGAAGTCAGTGAAAATATTTCTATGCAACTCATAAATTTAATTGAGTTTTTAAAAGAATTGTTTAATAAAGTGTTAATTTTAGTTAATATTATTCATGTGGAACTAGACACTTTTAAGACACTCGCTTTTGCTCTGTCTCTGGCGAATAGAGAAAGTTAAATGCTAAATTAGATGTCTAAGATGTATAGAGTGAGACATCTTTTGGGAGAGCTCATCTTTCTGTTTTGACTTTAAATGGTGCACAAATAATAAGTTTTAGCAGACAGCTGGCATGTGGATGGCTAAAGCTGAGGCAAGGACAACAGTAACTGATAAATAAAAGATACAGGCAACAGAAGCAAGGGTTTACTTTAATTCTACTGAAGACCATTAAAAAATACATACAAATTAGGGACTTCCATTGTTGTCCTTGCACTCATTTAGCAGTATCTTCACAAGCTGCATACCGAGATTATCTGAACCATTGCAGAGAATGGAATCTACCTTGCCAGTATTGGATCTATCTGCTCTGTATACATAAATTCTCAAAATTATAACCAAAAAAACCACAAAAATTACCCACTAACAACAACAATGAACAAACAAAAACAAGAAACAAAAAAATCTACACACCAAGAAAACCCAACTCCCAAAACAGAGAAACAAAAATACCAAAAAAAAAAACCCAAAAAAGAAATATGGTAAGTTGGAGACCAGTGTAAGAGAATCAGCACAACAATCATGTCAAATCCTTAAGCAGCAATAAATTTCTTTTTCTCTTTCCAAGACAAGTCTTGCAGAAACACAAGAGGTGGCATAAAAATTAAAGCACTTCTGAATGAACAAACATGCCTTTAGAGCATAGGCAGCATAGCTTTGAAATATCCATCTACAACTCTTCAGTTTCTCTTTTGTCTCATATCTTTCTGGTCTTATGCCCACATTTCATAATTATGGATAAATATAGAGAGTTTAAAGAAAACCTTAATTGAAGGTTAATCCCCAACAGTTAAATTCAAGAGTTCCCTTTGATACAAAAAGCAAAACACCCTTAGAGGTAAAACACATAAAATTTTGATTAGTTTTCAGAGTGTTTGATGACAAAAAGGTAAACGCATTTCTCTTTAAACTCCTTTTTTATTTGTTGGCTGTTCTTTTGAATGACTTCAGCTTAGAAATAGCCCGTGAAGAATAAGCAGAACAGTGACACCCAGCACTCTCTTGATGTGTGTGGGGGATGTACACTTTGAGATAGCTGCAGTGAGTTGTGACCACAACACAATTAAACGAGGATGATTTCAATCAAATTTCACAGAATGGAAATTCATTTAAAGGATACAAACCTCTGAACAAACCACAGAGCCAGGGCCATCTAAATTCTTACTGAACTGGATTATACTACACTTCTAAAACAACCCAAGAAAAAACAGTGATTTTAATCATCATCATACTATTTTCTGAATCATGTTTCTGATAAAATTTTTTGATCCATAATATTTATAAACTTGAATGTTGTCCTTAGTGGCACCAACAACAGCATGCTTGTTAATAGATTAGACACATTCTATATCTGTAATAGATATAGAATCTGGAAAAAGCATAGTATTGAGTTACACAGATGCTTCTACAGAAAATGGTGGGAACACAAATTTATTTAGAAAAGACTATGGAACCTGAAAAGTTAAAAGAGGGGAAAAAAAGGGGACAGGAAAATATTTACTATATTTGACTAAAATTATAATCAGAGAGGATGACTGAATGAGCAACATACTTGAAACGTCCTTTAGAAAAAATCAAGTTATTATTTGCATGCACTTAAGTTGTTTAACCTATTCCTTGTGTTCAGTGCTTGAACTTTGAAGAAATCAGAAGTATTCACTAATTCACCTGTGATACAAATTGTTAGTGATACACAATGCTAAATACACCAAAGGAGAATTATTTTTCCTCTTATGACAGAGGGGACCAAAAAATATCCCAGAGCAAAGGCAATGTTTTGACCTATGTAAAACGTTCCATTACTGGTCAGAAAGCCCAGGGCAAGGCCAAGGGCAGACACTGATATGCCGGTGGTCATACCATGAATATTTACATCAGTGGGTAGTCAGGGACTTTAGAGGCATATTCTGCTCTTCCTCTGAAGATGACTTCACTAACTTTACTAACATCATTCCCATTTTCCAAATATTTCTATACTTCTCTGGCTCAGTGGTCTGGAAAGGAGAGACCAAGTACTCTAAAGGCACAGACTGGATGGAAGTTTTGGATACCCTTCATGCACCAGGCTTGTGATAGCAATGACTTTCTTCCAAGGGAATACAGCTTCAGTTTGAAGAGGAGGACATGATTGGGTGAGACAAAAGATTTAACCACTGGGGAGCTTCACTTATTGCTAGAAGCAGTCATTTCACTTTCACGTACTTTTTTGTTATTATGTGATCATGGCAACAGTAAAGAATGACTAAAAGAAAGATGTAGAGAGGCTGTTTACAAGGATATGTACTGACAGGACAAGGGGAAATGGATTTAAACTAAGAGTAACTTTAGATTGGATACTAGGAAAAAAATTCTTTCCTGTGAGGACGGTGAGGCCCTGGCAAAGGATTCCTAGAGAAGCTGTGGTTGTTGTGCCCCCAGTAGTGTTGAGGGCCAGGTAGATTTGGAATAACCTGTTTAAGAGAAGGTGTCCCTGCCCATGGCAGGGAGTTGGAACAAGGTGATCTTTAAAGTCCCTGTTGAACAAATCAGTCCATGATTCTGTGATTTACTGAAAGTACTCCAAGGATTTCCCCATAGACTATGACATTAATCACTGGTCCTCATTATTCAGACATACCTCTAAAGTCACGCAGAATATCTTGAGCATGTCTGAAAATTAACCATAGCTCTTTTCTGGCTGTATGTGACATGACATTTTTGGCCATTTTTCTGTCTGTGGAAAAAGAGTAAAGTATTCCAGACTCATGCTCAAAATTCACAACTCCTTAGGAAAGTCACAGATTACATCCCAAAACAAGTAACCTCTGAATACAGTGGAATATCTGAATTTTGTTAAACAGCATCTAGAAATTTTCTCTAGCAAAAATATTTACTATTCTTTAAAGATTAGCAACTTCTTCAGCATCTTGGCATACATGACATATTAAACCTCAGTGTCTGTTACAGCAGACCTCCCATTAGGGGTAGAAATGAGCCAAGACACAGACATTTAAAAATGTGAAAAGGATCCCAGTTTATTCTTCTTTACAGCTTAACCATCCTAACTCTGATTACAGCAAACTGCTACTGTAGGGTCCAACTGCAGACTCTGACTGCTAGGTTTTTCCTATGTCTTGCAAGTATTAGTTTCCAGACTCTGACAACACAGGCTTATACCTAGCTCAACTATGTCTGCAGACTCCAACTCCATCAGACCCAGA
>VZTB01015318.1:51176-65550 GCA_013397245.1 Thryothorus ludovicianus | reverse complement strand
ATTTAAGCTTCTAAACCAGCAGCATGATCTTCCAAGGTGCTGAGCCAGGGAACACATCAATTATAGACAGAAGACTGTATCAATTAATTCTGCAATTGAGGCTTTAAAAAAAAACCCAGAACAGACAAACAAAAAAAAATCCATCATCTTTTCTAATAGAAAACAGAACCATTATTTATGTCTAAGCAGTGTGACCTGCATATGGTCCCACTTCAGATGATCTAGTTCACTAGCTTTCTCCAGCTATTTTTACATTATTACATTCTGGTTTGAGGTTGTTATCTCTACAGCATCAGTATTTTTCACTAAAAGATACATAACAAGAGGTTTGCAACATGCCTGCTGAGACTATTTGCTCTGTGGATGTGCACATGCATTTGTGCATGGCTTGACGCTGAAAGGCTGTTCAGACCTAATCTGTGCAGAAGCTCAACATCCTCATCCTCAAATATTCACTGGCCATACAAAATCCACAAGAAAACTATTTAACATCACAGAGCCCCCAGTCTGTAGCACCATAAGCTATGTAACTACTTTCTCAGCAACAAATGAATACTCAAGACAAGTTTTAACCAAAAGCTGATTTTTACCAAAATATTAATTGTAAAAGCAAACAATAACTCAGCTGATATTTTGGTCAGTTACATTTAAACATGGTGTTAAGGAAAGAGAAAAAGTTCTACATACACCACACATATATACCTCTGCATATACATAAATATTTATACTATAAATTTTAGTAGGTGATGCAGTAACAAATTCTTCCTCCTTGCCCCAGGACAGAGTGACTTCTTATTTGGGCATTGCAGGCAAATATTCTGACTGCAGTATGAAGGTGCTGTAGCTAATTGTTCCACAGCACAGAAAAACATCTTCCTAATTTCAGTTTGCCATTATCTTTTCTAAATAACACAAGATAGTGACCATTTGAAGAGGTATCAGTGCGAACTACATCCCAAGAATGAAAAGGTGTTTAACATATACAAAATGCTTATATGCTGCCCTACAATGCCAACCTATTGAAAGAAACATGATTTCTCAGAATTCTGTGAAGAGTCAGCCTTTTCTAGAGCTGCTGGTTGGAGATTAAGCTTTGAATTCAGCTACTGCTTGACTAAACAAATCTTGTACAAGAGTAATGTTATACACAAATAAATGCAAATAATTTTATGTATTCAACTGACACCATTGATCTAGCAATTCACGAAAATCTTCTTGGCCTTACCGTACCACAAAGTGAATTTTTCTCTTTAAGCAAATGAACCCCTTCAAGCAGAGGCTCAAAACTCATGTCCAGAAAGTTTCCTAATAAGGGACATTTTTTTTTTAATTTTTATTTTTGGAGAACTGAAGCTAGGCACTGGCTCCCTAACTTACACATCAGTGTATCCTGGTATCTCCCTTGTCTCTTCACCACAATAGGGGTAAGCACGGATTGATAGTTCCACTCAATTCACTAGCCTTTACAATTCTGAATATATTAGCTTTGGCAGATAAATATTTGATGCAATATAGAGTGTATAAAATATTAGGCATGACTACTCAATTGAAGTTGCATAAATATTTCCAGTGAAATATTTTGTTATCAGCCACTTATAACTTGCACTTCACAGGCTCTTGGTCTTGTCACACAGAATCTTGGTCTAGGTTTCACGTTGGCAATTGAAGCAAAATTAATTTACTCATTTTGCATACAGAGGCGTACACATACTCAGGCTCCCCTGTCTCTGCACATTTTTATGAGAATTGTCACTGCACAGACCTCCTCCCCAGTAGGCATTTCCCTACTCTTTTAGAGATATGAGTTACAGCACACAGCATTCAGTATGCTAGAAAAAGCAGAGCCTGAGGAAGGGTTACAGATTTACTGAGGGGAGCATCCTCAACGCAGTTGTGTAAAAACCATCACGTAACCTGTGCCATTCCCCAGGCAGCACCTCACACACAGGCCATCATATAGCTACACAAACTGCAGTTCTGTTGTTGAAGTTACATCTTTGATAGAGAGTTTGTTGCTCTGGATGTGATTTAGTGTAATTTTGAATGGTAGCAGACATATTAAGGAGGTAGATCTCAGGAGAACAGATTTTTTTTCTAAAGTTATTGTTTCCCTATTATTTTAAAGTTTGTGTTACTGAATATTTTAAGAAACTTTGTCAATTATTAAGAAAAACTTTGACATTTGTGTGCTCAAGCACGCAGAAAGATCTATAAATCAGTGATAGCTAGATTAAATAACTGATTGGTTTCTACTTATTATTAATGAAAATATAGTAGNNATCTTTGTAGAAATCCAAATTATATAAATTTATTTTTAAAGATTTCCCCTTCACATTGAAGAAGATTGCTTGTATACAGTCTGATAGTATAAATGTCTTTATTACACTTCACAGATCGCAGCTGCATATCTTATTTCAGTTTTCAATGTCCCTTTGTCTCTCGTCTCTATCTTGTTCTTGTATTTAAGGGTTTGCTTAATAGAACTCAACATATTTTCTAATTTTAAAAGCTCCTTCATTTTCATCTTCATTTCATATTATAAATAAATGATAGTTGCCTCTGTTCTAAGCTCTGATTAAGTACTGCAGCAGACAAGGCATTTTCTTTTTTCTTTCCTGACTGACATTCCAGTTTCTCATCAAATATAGCTTTAGGAACATATAAAACTTACCCCGTGCAATTATCTAATCAATCAACTATCCGAAACAATCCTAATGAACTGAATTCTAGCATGGGTCGACAGTTCCTCATTCTGCTTTGAAGCATGATTGCACACTCATACAAAGCTAATCCCCATTTCTTCCCTGTGGACAGTGCCATTCTATTCTGAAAAGTGTTTTTGCCCTTTACTAGACAAGATAGTCTACTATAGATACTAGACTAGATAACATGAAAAGTGAATAATAGAAAACCATGTCCTTGAAAAGACACCAGGAGTCCGATGGGAAGTGCTCTTTGTTTCAGTAGCTTGGTTAGGGAAGCTGAAAAAAAAAAGCTTTTATAAGTGGAAGAAGGCCATTTTGCTAATTTCTAGGGGAAAAAAATATGCCATATGCTACATGTTCTTTATTTAGCTAATTTTAGTTAATATTCTGAAAGTTTAAAATTTCTTTAAGGGTCAAAATTGAATCTAAATATTTTGATTGAGATTATTCAACTCTTGTTTGTATCCTGAATATCAATTTGTAAAGAACTCATCCTATGTTTTTGGAGGTTGTTTTTTTCATATTTCAGCAATTCAGGGTATGTTCAAAGTTTGGAGACATAACAGTTTTTGGTATCCTGGTGTAAGTTATGACATATTTCACAAAACTCTGGCTCATTAGATACGACACAGGAAAAACTATTTTCTTTTCTCGATAGTGTATCTGCTTCCTACTGATGTCATTATAAATCTTGCTCACTTCTGAGTAGTATAGTTCTTGCACCAAGAAATATTTCCTCTCCTTACAGAACCTGACATTTTTCTCTCAGACTGTGCACTATATAATTGAAAAATGATAGAAAGGTACAAAACTTTGTTAAACAGGCCTTTCTAGCTACCTGGCACCAGTTTATTTAAGGGGAAAACAAAAAAAAAAAACCATAAAAACATAAAAACACCCTGCCAAAACAGGGTCATTCACAGGGGTCCAAGATGGGCTTTGCTATAACTGCCTGTACATGCTGTTGTTTCAGTGGCTGTGTTTACAGAGGGCTGATATTATCCACAGCCAACTACCTGTGCTTTACTCTGGCCTCTCAATCTCTTGGGAGGTGGAACATATCACCACTACAATGGCTTAGCAGTGCCCACTGCACACTTTGCTGGCCACACGCTCGTTCTAACACCTATCATCCACCCAGGCAGCAAAAAGTCCAACATGATCATGCTCTAATGCAGGATGACTGATGACAGCAATTTCAGTACCAGCCAAGAACAGGCACGTTGCTTTCAGCAGTATTCATGAGGAGAGTAAAGTACTTGTTTGAAGTTTTCTTCTATGCATATTCTCTTTTTCCTCCAAAAATATAACTACTGAAAAATTATTCAGAGAAACTTCACATTCTGGTTCCTAAAGGGTTCACTGGTTTGAGTCTAGCATGACAAGGCAATGACACCTCTAAGGCATGGCAATACATAATAATCATCACTGTCTCTAATCACTATTAATTATATGTAGTTATTTTCAGACTTCCAACAAAACATATGCTGGTGAATACAGCAGGATTTTACTCCTCCTCAACTTACCAGTAATAAACACATTGCCTGAATTAATCATGTTCTTGTTAGGCAATGAAAAAACCCAGTAGCTGTCAGTGAGCAAAGCCCCTGGTGCCAGAAACCATGTGCCACCTGAGTGTGCTGAAGCACCCAGAGCTATCTTCAGCATCTGGTGTGAGATACAACATTGAAACCTGCCCGGAAATTTTCATGTTTCA
Source organism: Thryothorus ludovicianus (assembly GCA_013397245.1). Classification (NCBI taxonomy): domain Eukaryota; kingdom Metazoa; phylum Chordata; class Aves; order Passeriformes; family Certhiidae; genus Thryothorus; species Thryothorus ludovicianus. The sequence goes on along the minus strand of VZTB01015318.1, from coordinate 61,128 downwards.
AGTCAATGTCTGATCCAATAAAATGTTTTTGGATCTCCTGGGCTGGAAGAGAGGGCATCATGTACTATGAACGTAACAGGAGAACAACATCTTCTCTGGCTTTTCTGCACTAAGAAGCCACTAACTGGGCGCACTGTTGGTCATGCATCGGCCACATTTTAAGCCAAGCTGAATGTCAATAATTCTGTCCCATTTCCAGAGTGACAGGAAATCAATAGTTACCCATGGTGGTTTGGGCTAGGATAGAGTTAATTTTCTTCATTCTAGTATGAAATTCTATTGTGTTAGATCTGTGCTGGAAATGGTGTTGATAACACAGGGATGCTCTCATAGGAGAAGAGCTCCATCCCTTTATTATCTTGATGGGTTTGCTCAAACAGATCCATGTCCTCCCTGTGGTGAGGACTGAGGACACTAGAGCTAGATGCAGGGTTTCAGGTAGGGTCTCATCAGAGCAGAGCAGAGGGGCAGAATTCCTTCCTTCCCCTGCTGCCCACATTGCTTTGGATGCAGCCCAGGACACGTTTGTATTTCTGGGCTGTATGTGCACATTGCTAGGTCATATCCAGCTTCTTGTCAACCAGAACTGCACCGGGGCTGCTCTCGATCTGTTCATCTCGCAGCCTGTGTTGATACTGGGATTTGCCCCGTATCTTCCATCTGGTCTTGTGAACCTCATTAATGAAGATATTAAACAACAATGGTTCCAACACAGACCTCTGAGGGTCATTACTTGTCACAGATGTCCATCAGGACTCCAAGCTCTTGGCCACTATCCTGTGGATGTGACCATCCAACTACTTTCTTATCTATCTGTAGACCTTCTCATGTCCACTGACGTAGTAACTACAACACAGAAAGTCTATTATTCCTGTCTGACATTAGGTTGGTCTGGCAGGACTTGCCCTTGGTAAAGCCATGCTGGCTGTCTCAAATCACGTCCCCTGTCCTCCATATGCCTTTTAGCATAGCTTCCAGCAGGATCTGTTCCATGATCTTTCCAAGCATAGATGTGAGGCTGACAGGTTAGTAGTTCCCAGAATTCACCTTTCTACCCTTTCTAAAGATGGGTACAATTATATCCCTGTTCCAGTCACCTGGGATTTTACTTAACTGCCATGACTTTTCAAAAATCATGGACAGTGGTTTGGCAACAACACCAGTCAGTTCCCTCAGGACTCTGGATTCATCTCTTCAGGTCATGAACCTCATCTTTCCATACAGTGGGAAGGATTTTGCTTCCCTTCCCCATCCTGCTGTCCATTTACTCAAGGGATACGGGCACCGAGGTTGACACTGAAGACAGAGGCATAAAAGTTACTGAGTACCTCTGTCTTCTCATTTACCTGTTACCTGTTACCTGTTTACTAACACTGGATGCCACAAGACAGTACAAAATATAAAGCCAAAATGTTTTTTTCTGCTATGTCTTAGGAAGACTTTCAGAATAGTATGTGCAAAATGTTTTTCAAGACAGGAGACCTTTAAATCTTTCTATCTACAAATGCGGTTTGAACATATAGTTTTATCAAACATGCTATAAGGTAATCAATATTAAAATACTGATGCTAAGAATGTCTCATATCAGTTTCCATAATTTCATTTTCTATTCCCTTAATTACCTGGCAATGTAATTAGAAGTAAGGTACCATGACATTACTTGAAAAGAAATCAAATTATATTTAACATTTATTTATTATAATCACAATATATTTCATTTTCTAATGAAGCCAAAGTTGGAAAGGTTGGAAATAGTTTATGCCCTCAGTCCAATAAAGCACATGAAGCTTGAAATCAAATGTCAAAGCTGAATTTTTCTCCACAAGATGCAACTGCAAATGATAATTTCTCAAAGGATTTATTAATGTTTAATCATCTCTAGAAATAGTGCTTCCCAATTTACTCTTTAATATGCAAACTAACATCATCCTGCTGATATTTCCTTAGAAAATACACCGAATATTTTTGGCAAGACTCTAGAATGGTACCACACAGCAAGGAAACTATAGCTGCTCAATGCCAATATAGAAACTAGCAGTTCTGCTTAGTTGTAAGATATTCCTGCAAAATTATTAAGTCTTATTGCTATTTAAATAAGATGGAACCCCTATAATTAAGAATTTCAAGAGTTGAATTATATGCTTCATGAGGTTTATCATGTTCATTTACAATTTTAAGAAGTCATCTTGCAAACACACCCTACTAAGAATACTGTTGACTGTTATGAAAATCAAATTTTATTTTCTTGTACTGCTATAGGGATTAATCCTTGTACCAGGTTGTCACAACAAAAAACAGAGAAGGCATGAGAAAAAGTGACCTTTTTAAACAAAAACAGGGGAGGCCATGATAATATCAAGAAAATAAAATTACTTTTTAAAAAGCTTTTTCTGGGAAACTACTAATGAAGAATAACATCTGCAATATTTAAACTTTTGTTTTAAACTGTTTTGGAGCAGTCAACTGCCTTGCTATTCTTCCCCTAGATATTTTTGTCTCTTCTTTTTTTCACTCTGTTAACAAATTATGTTTGGAAAATAAAGAGGAGGAGGACAAGACCATCTGAGATTTTTAAGAACAAAAGCTCTAAAAGATGATACAACAATCTAATAAGGACATTATTTTCCACCACCAAGCTTCCTTGCTAGTGGTTAGACAAATATTTGTGACAGCTGGAAAATGTCGAGCATCATATTTCCTTTTTTTTTTCTTTGGTGGCATCTGGAATGGCAACAGGTAACAGAGGATAGTCCAACACTATTTTGGGGAATATGAGACTCAGGGAACATGGGTCTATAGCATATGAAAGATAGCATGAGTTTCTGTACAGTTCAGTCTCAATATGCAATACCAAATTCCCATGAAAGCAGGCCAAAGGTAAAGTCTTTATGTGTCAGCTTATTCTGAACCATTCGAGGAAGGAAAGCATCCCTAACAAAGTTCAGGGAAGACTCTGAAGCTCTTCTAGACCACAGTAGCAGCTGTGATCTGGCCTGCAATATCCAAACACACTTTCTTCATAAAGACTTACAGAAAAATATTTGCAAAGATGATACGTGGTGATTTTTCAGAAAGTACTAAAATAATTCATTTCCTGGAGATGTCAGAATGAAAATGCCAGAATGTTATTCGGACTTAAGCCAATAACTCTTTCTCCTCATATGCTATATTTCCTGATATTCCCATACTTGGAAAACTAGTTTGTGAAAGGTAATATGAAGACATAAGCCCTACTTAGTGTATATGTATATGTATATGTATATGTATATGTATATGTATGTGTATGTGTATGTGTATGTGTATGTGTATGTGTATGTGTATGTGTATGTGTATGTGTATGTGTATGTGTATGTGTATGTGTATGTGTATGTGTATGTATATGTATATGTATATGTATATGTATATGTATATGTATATGTATATGTATATGTATATGTATATGTATATGTATATGTATATGTATATGTATATGTATATGTACTCTCTTTCATCATTCTCCTTCATCAAAGGCGAAGCTTGGGTTCATCTTGGGATGCAGTTATGCAAGATGGTGTAACTGCCATTGTCTAAAAATGGCCTGTGGGAACAGAGCTGCCAAATGCCTGGCTCCTTAGAGATGCATGACAATTGGAAACATACCACATACAAATCTCAAAGACACTCGCTGATCTTCTAAAATGATGTGCTTATAAATCCTTTATTCACATAGATAACTATCAGAGTTCAAATGATGATTTAGACCATTGTCCAAGTTAAAAAAAAAAAGAACTCCACACATCTGTGCAGAAGGCAGTAGCATCACAGATAAAGCCCTATGTTCTTGCCTCACTTACAAAGGAAACATCTTTACCTGGTAAAAAACAGCAAGACTCAAACCTTCAGGGATATTAAAATATTTTTCTAAACAGCTGAGCTGCAGAGATGATCTCAGGACACAGCTGCTAGTCCCGACATAGTAGCTGCATTGCAGCTTTGGCTTACCTCAGAAGCATCTCCCACTGAGATAAATGATGCTAACTGATGCCAACAATACCACAGAGTATTGCCAACCACAACTAAAACCCACAGACCAAAGGCAGTATGTGTCACACACTGACAGTCATTCACTACTTCTTTCTGTAACAACCTTCCCCGCTACCATCTTGTTTACCTTTGATGCTTTACCCTCTTCACTGCAGATAATATAGCTGTGCTACATGGAATTTATATTATCACTTTTCCCTAGAATGCCAACATGCAATCTGGCAACATAAAAATGTTTGCATAAAAGAACATATGTCCTTCCACTTCCTGTTCTCCATTTTTAGGGAGTCAACTACAAAGAAATGGCAGAATTGCAACTAGATCATTGCAACAGAGAGTTAGAAATGTGAGAATGAACTCCCTCAAGTGGCAATTAAATTTTTTTCAGAAATCCTGAATTCAGGATACTTGCCTTTTTGCAGATTCTTACTAAATCTTAAGGAAAAAAAAAAGAGCTTCACTTGATAATTTTGTGCTCCATTTTTTTGCCAGTATTAAGTATAGCACGTTTGGTGTACTTGAACCACAGACTAGGCAGGCATTTCAGGCTTGTGCAGAATAAATTTATTTAAAATCTCAGGCAAGAGCCTTATGAACAAAATAAAGGCTACACATAATTACTGTGATATTATGGTCAGTGTAAGCATGAGAAGGATCATTCATTAGTGATTCAATAAATCTGAACTGAGAGATACACTCATCAACTGGCTGCTGATTACACCTAATTAGACAGTCCACTAAACTGGATTCATCATTCATCAGTAATGCCACTGATGAATGAGCACACCAAGAAAACAGAATTTTGTTTTCTGAGATACCATTTACCACTGCATGCCTACACCTTTGTTACAGTTCCTATCCCAAATAATTGCCTGTGACATGGCACCTAAACTAACCACTTTTCTTTTCCAAATACTGAGGCCTCATATATTATTTTGCCAGACTACAAAGCTTCTGTAAACTATGAAGTATGTAAGATAGAACATATGTGAAGTGCACACTTTTCATTAAGTAAGCTATTTCTCCTCTGGTTACATTAGGTAACCAGACCCACTTTCAGTTTTCCTCTACCATTTTGTTAAAATATATGGTACAAGACAATAAGAAAGTACCCCTCCATTTAGAAGACCTGTTCAACAGCATATCCACTGAGAAAAAAAATACTTCAGGATCACATTCTATTCTACTGCCCAACAGTGAGGCAGTGAAGGCATCTTTTCCTCATTTCTGGGCTGTAAGACTCATTTCATCCTTGTTTCCCTACAAAAGTAAAAAAATCGAATGATCTGCTGGAAGTCATAATGGGGAGAAATTAATTCTATAGCATTTGCATGAATCCAGTTTAGAGGTCCACAAATGGAACAGGTAATAACATCCTCCACAGATGTTGAGAAATGGAAAAGAAAACTCCAAAATAAAAGTTACATGAGCTATAGAAGTAACTATTGAGAGAAAGCATTCTGGAAACAAGGTTTTGAGATGGAAGAAAGCAGTCAAGGGGTTGCAGATGTCTGCAAATTACCTGCAAAGAGGTTACTTAATAAGACAGTAAAAGTTTCCAGTAATGGGATAGGGTAAACTCTGCATTTGAGGGCAGGAGGATAGAGAAATTGCAAGAAGCATGAACAAAATTTCTACCAGAGACAATGACTGGAGAAGGAGGCAGCATCAATGTACAAGAAATGCAGAAGAACAAGGAGAGACCAGCTAAAATGTTGGCAAAAACCCATGGAATTAAAGATCTAGGAGGAGTAAAGAGAAGCCTTGGGGATGGAGCAGGTAACATGGCCAAAAAAGAGAGGCCATGAAGATTCTATGCTTGCTATAAAGATAAGGACTGTAGACACATCACTCTGACTTGGAAGTCATTCAGTTCTCTTTTTTTGTGTGAGACACAGCCTTACAAATGTACAAGGCTGAGATAGCTTGGTTAAAATAGCTCTGAGAATTACTAGGCAGCAATTGCTGGCCTAAATTTCTAGAAGAGACAGGACAATAGAAGAGAAAGCATGAATGAAGAATGCCTGCCTGGCAACAGTGACCCTCTTGAAGGCTACTCAAAAGAAGTAAGCACAACACTAAAACAGGTGAGATGGATAAACATGGAAATGAAGGCAAGCACCAAGATCCATGGGAAGTATTAACGAACAAATCAGTGTAAAGAAGGGAAGGAAGCACCAGAAATGTTGGGATTGGTATGTCATAGGCATGACTTGTAAGAAAAGAAAAAAAAGTTAAAATGGTGAGAAAAAAAACAAGGCAAGGTAGAACACAACCAAAAGGATTAACTTAGGAATGCATATTAAAAAAAGTGAAAGCGAGGCTTCCCTAAAATATGTAAGCCAGGGAAGCAGTCTGCTGTGTCTTCTAGGTTTACCATAAAGAAGACAGTTGTCAGATAACAACGTACAAAAAATCAAACAGAAAATGGACAAAGCTGGAGAAATCAACAGAGGAATCTGCTGTCCAGTTCACCGACAGCCAGACAACTTGAATGGCTGTAAATCGTTACAGGAGCATCAATATTAATGGGACTCCTCTTTTGTGTCATTTAATGAACGAAAAGGGACTCGGGAATGCAGACACAGCCAGCTAGGAGAAAGGCATCCTAAAAGATAACTTGAACAAATAACTGAAAAAATCTAGAAAAAGTTTGAAAAATGCAGAAAAATCATTCTCCATAACACAGATTTATTGGAGTACTGAAAGTGGTACTCTGGGTCAAAATTCAGTTCGGATAGTATTTTATCACCATCAACCTCCAGAATCTGGACTTTGATGGTCGTTTTAACTCAAGATATTCTATGATTACATGATAAGAACTCTATGCAAACTTATTTAAGTAAATGTTGCATGGAAAGTACTATGAGTGTTACATATACTCTGTCTCCAATAAGACGACTTTCTTGTTCACAAAATTTTTCCAGGTAATGCAGTGCTTGTATGTTAGAGGTATGCATTACCAAAGCAGTGGTGAATGAGAACAAACACACCATCCTGGTAACAGAAACACTCACCAACTTTACAAAAAAGATAGCTAGCTTGAGAGCTGAGAAGGAGGAATACGTGAAGAGCCAAGCAAAAGAATGTAAACTGAACACCTACCTCCTTGAATACTTTTGCTGAAATGGTTTGCTGAAACTGGGATTAGTTTTTCACTGTGTAAATAGAGAAGAAAAAATATTGTAACTCTAGAGTTTCAGACACATAAATTATAAACATCTCAAAAGACAGTTATGTCAAGAAGGTTTCTGATATCATCTAATTCTTACTGAAATCATGTTACCATTACTTATTAACTCTGAAAAAATCCATTACTTTCTTTAGGCTAGGGAGATTGATTGGCAATTCTAATTGAATGAAAAAGTCTAGGGCTTTGATATACAGCTCAGAAAACTGTGGAGATGGCATGAATCACATGACAAGAAACTGATTTTGGGAGCAGCAACTTGAAAACCATCCTTATGTTTTTAATCTTTAAAATTAAATAATGCCAGTGCAAACTTTGCAATGCATAAAATTCAAGCATATGTACAAAAATATTGCAGTAGATTTATACAGAAAATTGTTTTATTTAATTACAAGATTAAATATGTGTAGAAAAGAAAGTCAAATGGAACATCATTATTTTAACACAGAGGAAAGGAATTCATATTTATAATACTTGTTAAAAATCAAATTCCTTTGGAATTTCACACAGCTCTCTAAATACCCTTCCTACAACCATAAAATATTTTTGTTTGAGGTTACAAAACAAAATTATCTATATGCTAAGTATTTCTTAAATGAAGAGAACTAATATGCCATAAAATGATTTCAAAGACAATTTCTGCTTTCATGCTGGGTCTATTTCAAATGTATCAACTTTATTTCCACTTTTCCATAAAGTGTTTCTATGCAACCAAAGTAAATAATCTTGCTGATAGTTAACAAGTCAATTTAATGCAATTTACTGAAAATTATAGTAATCTTTTGTTGGATTTGTCATATGCAAAAAAGAAAATGGCTCAAAAAATGCACACTTTTTCATTTTTTTCACATTTTTAGGGTATTTTATTATTACTGGAACTCATTGTCTTGTTATAAGAAACATACTGCACTTAAATAAAGAACAAAGGAATGATGCCAGAAATTTGCTTATAACATATGGTGTGAAACAAATTTTCCATCACTAACTAACAATAAACCAATAATGTACATACTAGGTTATAGAAATGAAAAATAATGCAAAGTAAATGCTCACTGTGCTTCCTGGCACAACCACTTTTTACAGGGGTGACTGTAAGGTACTTCCATTATAACTTCACTTTTTTCTTTACTCATATAACTTCCCAGGAGGAACTTCTCTACTTGCTGTTTAACACATTGTTTTTTCAGCCTTTCTTCAGAGAAAGAGTTTATAAAATCCTTCCTACAAGTAATTCTTAGCATTCAAAGTGTTTCAATAAATCCTGAATTATCACCAAATGTCAATGGGTGATTCTACAAGACAAACACCTACATTTACCCCTTTTTGCTCATGATTACATCTGAAGCCAGGGGGCTGTGCTGTTAAGGAAGATTCTGACACCCTTCCCAGCTCACTGAAATACCATGCCACCCCTGATCCCACAGGGATTTTGAGGATGGTGCTGTCCAATGACTCTATTTGTACCCAACATTATATAAGGAATGATTTTTAAATCAACATTTTTCCTGGTGAAACCAAATTCACCAAGGCTGCCTTTCACTTGTAAAACCTGGCGCGTCTTTCAGTCAGCCCTGCTGTACAGATCAGACCATGCTGCTCTTGATCATTTCCCTTTCACCAGATCTTCACACAAGCCTTGACAATCACTCTAAAGTTTGCTCCAAACCAAAGAATAAGCCTATAATTGTGTTTTCATTGGACAATATTCTAATGGTTTTACGGTGGAAATTTCTGGAATTTTGCTTTGCATAGAAACCTGAATACCAAAGCAACTATACCAGTTCAAAACTTTTATCTGTGAAACCATTGCTTATAGTTACATTTTTAAAAAGCAAAATGTGTAATTTTCTAACAATATATTTTTCTAATTTTCTCAGCAATTTTCCATGTGATACAACTGAGAAAACAGAGTGAACAGACTAAAAAACAACACAGGCTTGTCAAGAATTTAAGTTCTTACAAAAAAAAAAAACAAACCAAAAAAAATTAATGAAAAGCAATTGACTAATAAAGGAACATTTCTAAGAAAAAGCATGTTGATTGCTGCCATCCAACAAAACGGAGAGCAAGAGAGCAAGATCAAACTCAGGGGTTAAACTCTACTTTAACACAGCAGGAGCAAGATATTCAAAAGCTGATCGAGCTGAGCTATGAAGAACAGGTACTTTCTCTAACTTCTCAGCTCAGTGGGAGCTGAATATAAGAAATATATCTGGTTGGAAATCAATCTTGCCTCTGGTGGAGAAAGGATTAGGCTCCCATCTTCTGCTGAAGGAAGATGTAGAATTGCCTGTAAACTAGGCACAACGTAAGAGTTGTGATTTCAGACTCAAGAGCTCCCAGTTTTTGACGAACAAAATTTGTCACTAAGCCAGGTGTCAAGATTTGTTGGATGTCAGTTCCTGATCAAACCTCTTCCATCTGGAAAGCTTACAGGAACTTTAGGAGGTGGACAACACAGGATGAACTCTTTAAGGGAGAGGCTGGAACGTGTTTTATACAGAAGAGCCTCATAATACTCCATTTGCAATGACTCACAAATCCTGCATTCCATTCTCATTTGCATGTAGGGAACCAGGAGAATAAGTGGAGTATTTTCAACCCTGCGCTTCTCCAGTTACATCAACATTGCCATAATGCAAGAACTTTCATGGGAAAGGAGAACTGCATACTTTCTCTTCAACAAATGAGAGAAGAATTGTGCAATGAAGTTGTAAATTATTTAAAATTTTAAATAAT
>VZTB01015318.1:36050-50712 GCA_013397245.1 Thryothorus ludovicianus | reverse complement strand
CTAAAGTTTGGAGCTGGGAAAGGCTGGGCCCAGGCCAGGCCCAGTGGGACACAGGTGGGAGCTCCTGGTGCCCTTTTGGGTGTTTAGTCCAGAGCAGGTTCAAACAGTTCCAAGAAAAATGAAAAGGGAAAAAAAAAAAACCACAGTCCGGAGAACTTCTTTGCCTCAGCTAGCCAAAAACTAACAGAAAGCAAAGGAGAGCTCTCTCCTGACATCCACACTGCAGACAACACAGGCTGTGTGTGAAGGAAAGCTGAAAACTCTGATCTTTATGTTTAGAAAACAACCACCTCAGACATCCCACCGCTTCTCCCTTACTCTCAGACCCAGTTTTAAAGGTGCAAAACTTATTTCTGAGCTAAAGAGACAAATGGGGGTAGAATTCAGCATCAAACCAGGACATATCCTAACACAGAATATCTGCTAATTACTCGATATAGATGGTTTCACTCCAGCAAAACTCTTATTTCATTCTCCTTGTAAGAAAAGGACCTGAGACAGAGGAATACTCACTAACATGTTTGAACATAGAAGAGACTGGCCCAAACTGACAGTGTACTCTTAGTATAGATAATCTGAAAAATTATCTCTAATTTTTAATTTAGTGACCTGCAGTACCAAAGGTCTTCCAATTACAATAATAGACCTTTGGTAAGCAATTATGTCATTATGTTTTTTTATGTCACGTGGAATCAATGGATACAGCAGCAAATAACACTGACTAAGATAAGACAATAAAGCATTAATTTTTGCATCATTTCTGCAAAGAAGTAAAGGAATTAATAATCAAAAATATTACTAAGAGTAAGTAGGCTACATAAGACATTTTCAGTGTACTTGAAAAAAAAGTGCATGACTTGTTTTTGGTGTGCTAACCTTTATTTTCTTGCATAAACGTCTTACATTATATATTTCTTAAGACATAATTGGACACTTCTCCCAACACTTTGCATTTCTCATAATATTTCTTATACATTTTTCTTCTTTCTTTCCATTGAAAATCAACCATACCTAAACAGACCTAGAAAAATCATGGTCCAGTTTTGTAAATTAGACTTCTATGCAATTGGAAATTCCCAGAGATGTCTGAAGGAATCATTACAGTTATACTATTCTCTGTCATGGTTATAACCAACTATCGCTACAGCTAGTTAGATGGGTTAGTTTTTGAGTCAGAAAGCAGAGTTGCAGGCTTGTCTTCTATATACTGGAAACATAACTGTAAAAAATGTTACCAACAGAAAACAACTCCCTATATTTTCTTATATTTTACAAAATTTTGTGTTATCATGAAGAGTAAGCACAGTCTTTTTTTCAAAAATTCAAATCATGAGATGAAAAATGTGAAGATTTTGAATTTCTGCACATTTTAAATGTCTAAAAGGGGAGAAAAAGCACTTATTTTACATATGTTTCCATAGAAGACTTCTGTGTATGGATTCCTTCTTCCATAAAGTGGAATTATAAAATTCATCTGCATTAGGAGTCACAGTATTGCAAAAATAGGATAATCTATTACTGTGTTTACATGCAAATATTTTTCTACCTGTAAAGTTACAAGGATGCACCCTGCATTTTCAGGGACCTTCATTGCCACTTTTCTTGTTTTCATATGAACAGGAAACACATATCCTAGTTCAGTAGCCTTATGGGAGTGCACTTTGCTCTCTGCCTCTTAGCAGGAGAACAGTCATTTCCTGCTCAAACTGTTTCATTCTGCAAAAAAGGGGAAGTGAATGCACTGCAGTCAGTCCAAAGAAATAAAACAATACCATTCAAAATCAGTAATATAGAAGGAAGGATGAATTCCCATTCGTGCTCCAGCAATTGTGTCAGTACTCTCTGTAATATATACAATAATCTTCAGGTCTGTAACACATTTTGGACATTTTTGAAACACTTTTTTAGCTTCTTACTTTTGCACCTAGAAAGATGGATGGTTGAAGAACCAGCCTGGGAAACAGAAACATGCAGAACAAGAACATATATACTAGTACATGTTCTAGTTCTGAGTAAAGAAAAAGAATGTGGATGTTTTTAGCTGAATTAGCTTCAGAAATTTGGTGTGTGTTGCTTTATATTTTTTGCAGATTCTGTGGTGAAATCAGAACCTGAAGCACCTGTGGATGCCCATAAAATCTGAGCCCATAAGGAAACTTCACCCTGAGAAATTGAGGTGATCGTAAAGATAAGACATGCTCATAGCTAGGTGGTCATTGGATCTGAGATTTGGGGAGTGAAGCTTGAGAACGAGGTGACTAAAATGCACATAGGTTTTCCCATCACACAAATCTCTCTTTAGACTCAAGACAAATCTTTTGGCTTAAGAAAATACCACCGTGAAAGAGACAGCAAATAGAGGGCAAAGACAAAGCTAATACTTTCTTCAACCTTGTTATATGCCCAAAATCCTCAAATTTCCCACTTTTTGTTTTCTTCTAAAATAATAAAATAGTATAGGTATTATCCTTTGGAGCACAATAATTGTCCTGTGGGATTTTGTTTTGCAGAAAGCATTCTTTAAAATGCATCAACAAAGAACTAGGAACTGCATTACGACTATTACTCTACTTAATTACTTTTTTTCCTCTGGCATTTCAGAGACCCCATAAACCTAAGGGGAAAAAAAAAATTCATTAGAAATGTTATAAAAATGTTAAATTGCACAGACAAAAGCACATTAAAGTCCTTTATAACCAGTAAACTTCAGTTAAGGCTATACCACTAACAAAGCCTCCTCAAAGGATACAATGTACCAAATACAACTGCAGCAAAGAAGGCATCTCAATCCCATCTTCCCTTTATAATAAGAAGCTGGACTCTATGCAATCCTCTGACCCAGTGTCTATCCTTTGCTGAGGAATACATACCTCTGTTATACATCTTTTCATGAGCATCAAATTTCTCCTTAAAGGTTTTTAGTCTGCATTATCCAAATGAAAGGCCTGTTAGAGTCATGGGGACAGTGCTGCAAAATCCAGCTGCCATACACAACATGCCAGAGTCATAAAACTCAAGTTTAAGACTCTGGAGTCTCCCGCGTGTATCTTTCATGGACAACAGAACAAACATGTTACCTTTTTCTAGTCCTGAGATTCAAGAGGGCATTTCTGTTTTTGTTACTTACCTGATATATTGATACTTAAACCCCGCAACATGGCTGCCTCTGTTTGTCCCCTCCCTGCATGCTTGCTGTGCAGTCTTTTGTCATCTGTTAACATCTCAGTAAACCTGGAGAAGTTTGGGTTCACTAAGAGACGGAAAAATAAGAAATCAAGCACTAATCACTAACTTTTTGCTTCTCTGTGCTTGAAAAGCCATGGAGGGTTGTGGGATACTACGTATTCAATTTTGAAGCCTTGTGCATTATCACTGTCAGATCCTCTGCTTAATAGAAAGACTACTTGACAAAGCTTTTCCTATTTAATAAGAAAAAAATCAAAAGCTAAACTAATTCTGGATAGGTAAAAGTACACAGAGAACCTAATAAAAGTATTAAGTGGGCAAAAGTTCAAAGGATAGTCTAGGAGGAGATACAGAGTTGAAAATATCACAAGTAATTACAAATCCCACTGTGAAATTTCCACAGGATAAATTGTAAAGTAGAATCAAGGAGAGAAACTTAGCCAACTAAAAGAGGCCTGATGGTAGTAGAGTAAGTTTTGAAGAACAAGAAAATTTGATTTAGGATCCTGCTGAATCTACAGTGCCTTGAGATCTTACCTCTAAGAGAAGTAATTAACACATGACCATAGTCATGGTGTAAGTTCCTCAGCTTGCATCAGCCCATAGTGTCCATTTCAAGGTAGAAAGGTCTTACGCTTCTTTGAGACTCCTTACGCATGAAAAGTTACTAGATATGTCACCTTGTGGCCTTCTTTGTTTGTATGAGTCCCAATCTTATGATGACACCACAACCAAAATAAGCATACTTTCTAATTAAATGAACATGAAGTAGTATATCATGAGGTGAGAAATAGGACTTAGTATTGCACCAGAAACTCTTTGAGATGAAGAAAAGTATTAAACTTTGAGAGAACTCAATACACAAAATCATAACAATTAAAACAGACCCAGGAATCAACGGCATAAAAGACATAAACTTCAATGCAAACTCTAGGTATTTTGCACATTGTCCAGATGTTGATTTTCTTTCCACTTCTTTATTTCAATCCATTCCTTTTTCTCCTCCCATGAAGTCCCTACTGACTGAAAATAACTTTTGAAATTGCTGATTACCCTAGACACTTAATTCAGATTTAAGAAAAAAGTCCTTGTTCCCTAATCTCCATCACACTGCTGAAAGCTGTGCTGTTTCTTATGTAGTCACTTCTATGTAGCTTTTAATCTAAAATATGGAACATTATTTATGCATAGACTTAGCACGATTGGTTAAAATGGAAACCAAATGAGAAGCAATCAAACAAATAAACAATCAGAGCTTTGTTTTTCCTTCCCTTCCTCCTGCTGCTGCTATTTACACGTACCTTAAGCTCCTAATAATTAAAAATCACAGTTCAGTTACCTTTCCCCCTGCGAATAATTTATAAGCAGTATAGTTTCTTTGCTTACTAAGTTTAATAAAAATATATAGAAGAACACTTTTTAAATTAATTTCTGTACAATGGTTTTTCAGTTACTCTTTTTGGTTTCTTTGTGAGAAGAATGAGTCTGGGGAGGTCCTTTTTACCTGGAAGCTAACTAATTCACGTGAAGAGCGAGAAGAAAGATCTAGGAAACTACAGACTTGTGGGTTTGACCTCAGCATCTGGAAAAATAATGGAGATGATACTGAATACTGTTGAAAGGCATCTAAAAGGCAATGCAATCAGGCACAGTCGACATGGGTTCACATGGGAAAAAATTTAATTAACCGATATCCTTCTACACACCTGCCTTGTGGATGAAGGGAAGGTGGTAATGTAATAAGGCAGGATTTTAGTAAGGCTTTTGACACTGTCCCCTATATCATCTTTCTGGACAAGTTATCCAGCTGCTGCATGATGCTGAGTGAAGGACTGGCTGAAGGACAGGCCCAGTGGGTTCTAGTGAAAGGGGCTGCTGACTGGTCAACATGTCAGCAGTGATGTTCCTCAGAACTCAGTTCTAGAGCAAGTTCTGGTCAAGATCTGTATCAATGATCAAGATTCAGGAGGTGAAACCCTCATTAGCAATTATGTTGATAATACCAAACTAGGATGTTGACTCTCTTGAGGGAAAAAAGGCCTTGCAGAATGGTTTAGACAGATTGAACACTGGGCAGTCATCAGAGGTGTGAAATGTAACACTGGATTCTGCACCTGTGATGGAGTAATTCTGGACACAAGTATGAACGAGAAGAGTGGCTGGAGATTCATCCTGCAGTGGGGATCTGGGAGTGCTGGTTAGTAGCAGTCTCACTGTGAGCCAGCAGTATGCCTGGGCAGCCAAGTGGTCAAACTGCATCCTGGCGGGCATCAAACACAGCACAGCCAGATGGTGAGAAGAGGTATGAATCTGCTTTATTCAGCACTGGTGTGGTCTGAGTCCTGTGTGCAGTGCCAGGTTGCACAATCTACAAGAGTATGTAAAGCTTCTCAAATGTGTCAGAAGAAGAACAACAGAACTGCTGCTTCTGGGAGGAGTGGCTGAGAACTCCAGGCTTGTCTATTTTAGGGAAAAGGAGGATGAGGGATGACATCATTTCTCTCTACAGCTTTCTGAGGAGAAGTGGAGAGGGAGGTGTTGACCTCTTTTCCCTGGGATCCAGTGACAGGAGACATGGAATTCGCTCAATGCTGCATCAGGGGAGGTGCAGGCTTGACATTAGGAGACATTTCTTTGCAGAGAGCACGTTCAAACACTGGAACAGACTTCCTACATGTGCTACAAACCATGTCTGCCACTGTTTAAGAGGAGTTTGGACAATGACTTTATTATGAGGTTTTCATATTTTCTCAGCCTTGGAGAGGTCAGGCAGTTGGATGGGATGATCATTGTAGGTCCCTTCCCACCAAACTCTTCTTCCTTCTTTCCCTTTCCCAATAAAAGGCTATGATTAATCACAATTCAGATCCTAGGATCAAGGAAAAATAACAAATCTTTCTATAAATCACAACTGCAAACAACAAATTGTGAAAAGGAGATTAAAAATTTGACAGAATTTCTTTCTTATTTTAAACAATAATACCCAATGTTTATAACTAAGTAGCAAATCTACTACCTTGAAAGCCAGCAACCCTTTAACACAACCACAGGCCCCATAAAAAAGCAGCTGCTGCCAGCTTTTCAAATAACAGAGGGTTAGAAAAGGTCCTTCTTGCATGCCTGAGACCCTCTTTACCAGTATGCACCTCTAAAGGAAAAGAACACCATTATACTAAAATACTGTAGCCCTTTATATGCATTGACTCACAAACTCAATTCCTAACTAGAATGCCAGCTTAATAAGAACTGGTATTTACAGCTTATTGAGGATTTGTATAATGGAAGAGAGAACCTACACATACCATTCTACTTTCCTATGAGGTCAACAGCAGTACTCTTTTTCAATAATTTTATACTTGAACTTGTTTCAAATGCATGCCAAATCCAGCAATCATGTCTCTTTCCAGCCATTCACCCTTCCCCACACACAAGATACAGCATCTAACATGCCCCCATTTTTTCTAAAACCTAAATTTGGTTTAGATCAACAGCACAGTCTTGGCAAGATGGATTAAAAAAGATGTACACCACACCTACATGGGAAGAGCAGAATTACTCATCTACAAAATTTTAATGCAAAAACTGTTATCCAGCATGAAACAGACACATTTTGCAGTAATGTTCTGACTGCAATGCAACGATGTGGCCAAGAGTGCTGGAAAGGAGAAAGCATCCTGCTAATGGCTTGCCTTGAGATGTAGTAAAGTTGGAGAGGAAACAGGAAGCAGTTGGGACAGAAGGTTTAATCCAGAGCTACATGATAATAAACATTTACGGAAGCAATAATCAGGCTGATTGACTATCAGAGTGAAGAGAAAGAAATAATTTCTAGCCACCCTTGTCTTTCTCAGTGACAAGAGACCAAAAGAAAATTCAGGCTCAGTGATGTGGATTAATTCTGTCTCTATGTTATGTGCATTATCCTAGAAAAAATACTTTTCATTAAAAATTGCATTAATATTTCTCTGCTTAGCAACATACTTAGCTACTGCTCAATTTAAGGAGAACATTTTATAAAGCATGACATTTGTGTTTGCTAAGCAATAATTAATAATCAGTGATATTAGTAAATTATGTCTAAATGCATTCCCATTAAATTTTACTGTATATGCATCATGCAGTTACTAATTAACTGAAATTACAATTTTAATCTGAACAAACAAACATTTAATCTAAATAAGTCCTCGTGTGATCTACCTTTACTACATAATTAACTGAGTATGGCTCTGATAATTAAAAATGTTACTCACATGAGTACAATAGCTAGTATGAGCATGTCTACAAAAACACAGTTCAGGAAAATGCAGGAAAAATATTAAAAAAGCCCTTCCACGCTTTGTCTTTTCTATTTTGCTTTAAAAAGTCATGTTAGAATGTATTGCTTTATGTATTATATGTACTAGTTTATAAAAATAACCAATTCCACGCAACACTTTTAAAAAAATCATTGCTTCATTTACATTTTCCAAAACTGTTATAGAAAATACTTGTGAGATAATTGTCCCATAACACTGTTAAATTCCTAATTCCTCAGTGCAGAGAAATGCCTTCCAAAATGCTAGTTATCAGCTGATCATTGCACAGAAGAATGATCTTACAGCTTTAAATTTACCTGAGACCTTGTAATTTAACAGATGGGGATGAAGAACTTCAGGCTGTGGTCCCTTTGTCTTACGTGACACATACACAGGCAATTCAAGTGGGGTTTTTTGGGAATACAAGAGTGGCATGGAAAGGACATAAGCATGTGTCTGTCTTGAGGAAAAAAATCTGGGCTTGGGCAGACAAAACATCTTCATAGGAAGAGAAGTCTTATTAATGCACTGTCAACATGCAGTGCAGCTGATAGTTATTAGTTCACAAAACAGGAAAGCGTCAGACACTGTTTAAAGACTTCATTTGTAATCTCAGCTCTAATGCTGGATAACCATCCTTCTGCAAAAATGTACTTCAGCAACTGCATAATATCTAAGGATTTAATTTTAAACACATATCATTCAGATAGAACGTTAGAAAATGTGTACAGAGCTTGGCATAAGTAAGCAACACATTTTATTTTCTCTTAGTGCAATGTTTAATTGATTCTAAGTTTGAAAATAATATTTATGTAATGTGTGAAACAACATAATTATCTCAAAAGCATCTTTATTGATAATATTTTTACCTTATCTTTTTTTTTGTCTTGAAAAAACACTAAGTAAAGGGCAAAAAGAGTAAAAATATCCAAGAACTACCAAAAAAATTGGCATTTTCCAATGAGTGAGGAGTGATACCACACACATAAAGACCTGCATTTTGCACAGGTAATTTTTATGAGTAGATGCAGTAGAAGAAAGCACTAACATGAGAAAATAACATTTTAGTTCTATATTAAGTTCACAAACAAATCAGCATAGACAGTCTTGGAACTGGACAGAGAAGAACTTAAGAACTTTCAACAAAAGCAAAGGCAGGATCCTGCACCTGGGTTGGAATAACCTCATGCACAAGTACAGGCTGAGGGCTGACCTGCTAGGAAGCAGGTCTCTGCGGAGAGCCAGCCTGGGGATGCTGGTGGACAACAGGCTGTTCATGAGCCAGGCGTGTGTCCTAGGGGCCAAGCAGGCCAATGGTATCCAGGGGGGCATTAGGAAAAGCACTGTCAGCAGGTTGCAGGAGGTATCTGCTCAACCCTAGTGAGGCTGCACTGGATTGCTGTGTCCAGTCCTAGGCTCCACAGTTCAGGAAAAATGAGGAACTACCGGAAAGGAGTACTACAAGGATGATGAGAGGACCAGAACACCTCTCTTATGAGGAAAGTCGGGGAAATTGGGCTGCTTTAGCCTGGAGAGGAGAAACTTATAAAGCTAAAATTTCTCCTATGACATAGGGAGCTCTCTTTTGGTTTTTTCTTCATTTTAACTTTCAAATCAAAACTTAAAAGCAAATTCAAAACTTTTACCACATGGTTGTGCAATTAAAAATTAAATGCACTTATAATAATTCCACAAAGTAAGGAAACATATATGTGCCTCCCGCAACACTGAAGAGAAGCAGTAGAGCTTAGTATGATTTCAGTATTTCAATAGAGTTGCTCTGAGTCAAGCCTACAAAAGTTGGTTGGATTTTTTTATGTGAAAATATATACTTATAGATGCCATATATAGGATATATGTATATATGTATGTATATGTGTACATCCCTTGGAGAAAAAACATCCATATACATATTCTTAACAAACACTTTAGTCAAAGATTTTACCAGAATGCTAATAATATATTGTGATTTTTTTTTTTTTTCAACTATTTATATTGAATAAATCTGCCTCCATATTAATTTTGGAACTCATGTTCTTTTCCAGTAATAAAGCCTTGAGTTCCCCAGGACACCTCTTGAACACCATTTATAGTTTTTTTCATCATGGAGTGCCTTACTGACTGCACCCCACTGAGGATTTAAATCACAATATTAAATCTTAGTATAGATTTCAGTGGGGCTAGGTTGGCGTGTTTTTTTATTCAATATCCCTGGATACATATTTGAAATAAAGATGTCTTATGAAAACAAAAATTCTGGCACTTTCTGAAATCTGAGTAGAATCTGCCTGGAAAATATTGCAAAAATTGGTATCTTTTTAGTACAACAAAGAGAGATTGCTACATTTTCAATCACAAACATTTACAATAAATTACCCCTTGTGGAACTATTCCTATCAGTCCAAGTTATTTACACATATTACCAAGGTAATGAACTTTATATGAATATATTAAACCATTGCATTAGACAGTACAGCCACATTACCCAGCATAATTTAAAAACTCCAGGCATAATTGAAAGAATGCCACACCATCTGTCATTGCTGTAATTCTCACAGTTAAATACTCTTAGTTTCTACAAATTTTGGACACATTTCGATGACTCAAGGATTCAGCTTTATTGAAAAGTCAAAGCAACAAACTGTTTTTTCCATTGTGAACATATTTTACTGTCACTGAGATCCTTTAGCAAGTTACATTTCTTTTCAATTCCTGGTTCTAATAAACTTTAGGCAGTCTTAAAGAATTTAGTAAATAATTGGCTTTGAGCCCAGCTAGTTAAGCCAGACAGCTTAAAAGTTTTTGCCTTATATATCACAGTGTCAAATACTACAGGACAAATAAAACTTGCTCAAATTAACATAACATTAATATTTTGAGAGTATTTTATTACTTAATTTTTATTTTTGCCAGGAGAGTTCTGTGGTTCACACCTTGAAAAACATTGGAGGGTATGATACTCAGGTGGATGTGTCTGTTCTGGTTTCATGTCCAGCATAAATAGAGTTGTCACATTAAAAAAAAACAAAACAAAACAAAACAAAAAAAACTATTCAACACTAGCAACACTGCTTAACCGATCCATGGTTGCTCTGAAATGACCTCTGAAATTATGTCCTCCCACACAGTTCATCAAGTAAGAGTACTCCACTATCACTGGTGCCTCAGGTACTGTAACTCAGTCTTCTCATTTGGTAGTTCTGCCCTCTGTGCTTTTTTTTGCTCCTGGGTATATTTTTTGTGTATGTGTCAATACTTTCAATCCCAAGAGTAGGTTTGCAGGTTTGGGCTCTTTTGTTTGCTTTTGGGTTCTGCTTTTTACCTGTGGGCATCTACTCTGTCTTTGGAATGAACAAGTGCAAATGTGCAGAAACCTGGTGCTGTCACCTACAAGAATATAATTTGATGTAAAGAGCAGCATATGAAAGACAGAGCAAATTGTAGGTCTCCGGTCCAGCACTACTGGACTGTGCCATAAGGCAAAATGAATTTAAAAGGAAATCAAAAAGTTGAATTAGAGATTAAAAGCTACTACATTTTTTTAATCTACCACACTTTACATGAAAGAATAAACACCAAGCAATAATGAAACTGAAATAATGAAATCTGATGAGAGGAACACAAACTGCATATCAAACCTGCTGTGGTCAAGCTTACATTTCATGACCACAATAAAACCAGTCATAGCAATAAATTAATAAATTATAAATATTTTTCAGTGTTAAAACATAAGGACAGCTAAATACTTCTCTTCACTATGTATGAAATACCATCCCTCACTTCCTTTTCCACTCCCTCCAAAAAATTAAAACAGATTTTAAACCAGCTGTAAAGTATAACAACAATTCTAATTACAGAAGCAACAACAAAAAACAAGTCACAAATAGTGGACTGATTTAAGAAACCAATCACTTTCATATTACTTTTGAGCAAGTAGAAGTTTGTCTGATTAACAGGCAGTAGAGTGTATAATTATGCTGAGAATGTTATTCTGTGTAACGGATGAGATTTTTGTTAGAGCTGCTGCATGCAGGGAACTCAGTGTGTCTGACAAGGATTAGAACACAGAGTCCACAGGGCTAGAGATAAACATCACAGTGGGTCAGGATGAATTTTAAATTCCAACTTTTTAACCAGATATTGACCAGCCCCTGAAAACAAATAAATTAATAAATATATTTATTTCAGACCCTCAGCTTGCCTTGAAGTTGTATCAGCAGCCAGATTTTTGACTTCCAGTGCACTGGTATTCCCCCTTAGCCTAACCCTTGGAGGATGGCAAGGGGCTGGAGCATAACATATGTTGCACAAGTAGGAAACAAATTTTTTTTTAATTATTTTTTAAATATTACTATTTTCTTGGACTACCATCTTTCTTCAATGTACCATTTCCCACCAGAGAGTCATAGTCACAGTGGATTCCCTGGTGTCCTAATTCAACCTGAGCTGAAATCTCCTCCTTCAGTTTCATTAGTATCCATCCACTAGTTCTTATAGTTTTTTCACTGGGCTCTGGTAGGTTGGGCAAAGGCTACTTAAATTCATGTGGTCATATGGTAACAACACAGCAGGAGGCCTATGTCGTACCCTACCATAAAAGACTGTTCCAATGGCAATCACAATTTATCTTTCTTTATTATGCATAAAAGCAACATTGGAAGGAATTCATTATTCAGAATGATGAGATAGAGTCTGACTTTTAAAGACTTGAAAACATTAAATGATTTTTACGGTCAGTCAGAATTACTTGATGCAGATCAGTTTTGAATATAAAATATCCAGTACTTTAGTGATTACCACAGTTAGAAATCTTTTCTTAAAAAGCAAACTGAGGACAAAAAATAAGGAAAGTTGAGAAAAATCATTACTGATCACAGAATCCCACTCCCCCCAATAATATATTCCATTATAAAACAGAAACTATATCTCCATCTCCTCAGCAGAGACAATAATGGGGATGACTGCTGGTTTACATGATACAGAATATCTGTGGGGATTACACATGCATTGATGGAACTCACAACAATTAAAAAGAATATCTCATAACTATCAATTTTTTAAGCCCTCTTTAATTAAAATGTTAAGATTCATCTTTATTTATTTTATTTTTTATACTAAAAAAGGGGGTGACTGGGACAGGGAATTAAATGCTAAGACTTCATGGCTATAGGAAAAAAAAATTAAATCAAGCCTTAGAAAAAAAAAAAGGTTTCAAGTTTAAATGTTGTAATTACACAGGTCTGCATCATGGTTGATGCACTATAGACTCAGAGGTTAAAGGACAAAAGCAGAATGGAACATCTTCACTATGGCTCCAGGCTCTTCTCAGTGCTGCTAAATAACAGGGTAACAGGCAATGGCAGAATCTGATGCTCAGGAAGTTCCACCTGAACATGAGGAATGACTTTTTACTGTGTGGGTGGCACTGGAGTTACTCAAGAAATACCTGGATGCAGTCCTGGGCAATGAAAAAGTTTTTTCTTCTTAGGTTTTTGTTTGTTTGTTTGTTCATTTTTTTAATAACAGAAAGCGTCTACCTAAAAACTCCAGGCTTCTGATATACAAATAATTTACTTGCTTTAATGCAAAACAGCACATTAGCTCTGACACAATGTCCACAGGCCAGTTGCAAGCACCTGGTAGTGTTGGGATATGTTCCAGTACCTGTCAGTTACCAGACAGTAAGTAGACATGGGGATTACATCACAGAAAGAACAAGGCAATTTTTCATTATAAAGTTATTATATAAAATGTATTTTAATGATCCAGAAAAAGGAAATTAAAATGGCTAGGAGAGAGTGACTCAAATACTGGAAATATTTTGGATTGTATGATATTGTTGGCCTGTTCAAAGCTACAGATGGGGGGAAGCTTATTTGGTCCTCTGCTTCTCTTCTTGTGTAGATACAATGCATTTCTCAACAAAATACACCCCAGTGTTCTCAACCAGTGATCAATTCACCACATGTGATACCCCAATGTTCTCTCCTCTTTCTTTTCTTCCATAAAGAGCTTTGAAACTCTGACAGTTTTCAGAAACAAACAAAACAGAACCAAATAACGACATCTACTAGAATGACTAAATTGCTCAAAGGCTTCAAAAAGTTATACCAATACAGGTTGATAATCTCATCACACTCCAGAGGGCTTAGATAACCATGTAAAAACTGGCATCTAGGGACCTCTCCTGTTTGGCGTTTTGGGTTTTTTCCAGACAAAGTCATTCATTTTGGGTGAAGAAATTGAGAAAACTCTAAAAGACTATGATGTAGGTGAAATAAGCCAGAAAATGAAGTGATTTTAAATCTGAAGTTTACCAGTGTTATGAGCTGTGGGACAGTGTGCTTAGAGCTAGTGTAACTGCTTAAAGAGCAGCTACTGTGTAATCACTAGGGTAAACGTATCCCAAGGAACTGTGCATCATAATGTAAAAAAACAAACCAAATAAAAAGCCAAGAAAAACCCCAAACAAACAAAATCCCCAAAACCAAACCAAAAATCACAATGTCACTATGCAAATCATATGTCCTCCCAGAAGAATGATGTGACAATCTTGTTGTACTGGGACCACAAAATATTCCTAGTATTGCTTTCAGGTTCCAGGGGACAGTGGAGACCCTATCTTCCAACCTATTCCCACTGAAAATTTAACATAAAAAATCATGAGTGAACTTTGGTAAAACATAGTATTTGTTGTGTTATTTTGTGATGACAGCAACTGACTATTATGACATGGAAATCTATTTCCAGAAAATACATCATATTGAAAGGTTTCTTCCCTGAATTTTTAGAGAAATGTTAGTCTTTTACAAACTACTATGTAATTTTTCCTAAAGAAATAATGTGGGTAAAGAAAATGTCTGAATTTCATGCTACAAGTCAACAAAAAATTCAAAAACTTATCAGCAAAGGAGATGTAAATCATGAATTGATGACAGACAGGAGGAATTCAGTCAGGGAATGGATGATACTGCTAGCTTTATAAAAGGCACAGCTATTTATTTACATTTTCATGAAGTGTAAAGTGCTTAGAAGATTTCCATTCAACTTCCAAACAGGTAGACCTGAGTCTTCAACAAATTTCATGCAGGGTAGTCAAAATTCCAGTTCATTTGACATAAGAAGCTTTTAGGACCCATAGTGCCACCAATGGAATATCACTGATTTTTTTGACCAGAAAT
>VZTB01015318.1:23057-33238 GCA_013397245.1 Thryothorus ludovicianus | reverse complement strand
AAATTGTCTTAGTATGCCAGCAAGCATTTATTTATGACAAGAAAATAATGACAAAACCTACAAAAATTAGAAAAAAAGTAACTTCAGCCCACCTCATTAGTATCTGGTGCCTTGAAATTATGTTTAACTTATTCTAACATCATAAGACTACCAATACCACTTTCAAAAGGTTATTTCTTTTCTCTTTGTCACTTTAACAACCAGCTTTAATGAAGGAATGCACAAATAACAGGTTTTTCCTTGAAAAAACCCTATTTTTTTTCTTGATTATTACCTTTAATTATTCAAGGAAACTAAAAATCTTTCAAACTCGCCTTGATAATAAGCAAAAAGAGCTTGCTCCAAAGTGATCATAGATTATAGATTGTTTATCTTTCTAATCAGTGGCATTGCTTCTCTGATTGTGGAACTCACAGTAATGGGACTTACAGTAAACATTATGTATTCTTATGGCATCAAAACATGCAAAAAAACTCAAAATGAGTAAAGAATGACATCTGGTCTCTATCGATGTTAAGGCACAAATGTAGCAGCATTATTTTGACAGAATTATTTTGTTATTTTAGCACACTGAAGACCAGACTTTAGACCAATTTGCCAGGGATGAACATTTGTCATTAAATCATTCTGCATGAGTATACTGCTATTCACTTTAATTTGTCCCTCAAAGTATGAAATCTATTTGGCAAGGTTAAATACCTCACCCATAAATATAGCCCTGAGTGACAAGACAGATTCCCCAGACAGTGTCAACTGCAGCATTCATTGTGCCACTTTCAAAGAAATCCATCTATATATGCACAGAATTCAGTTATGCTCTTTATAACCTTGCAGTGTTAAACTCAGCTCAATTTCTTCTTTAAAAACCAAGCAATTTTCAGTTATTGTTTAACATATCCGTTACCCATCTGCAAAGCAAACTTCAGCAAATTAATAAGCCTGTACTAAACCAAGAGCATGTAATGTCAAAACTATACAAAATACAGCACTTAATGCTACTAAATTATTTACACAATGGAAAAGTACAAATCTGATCATAATTTTGAGGACCAATATAAGATAAAATGTGGAGAAAGGGTCCATGAAGTTTAATTTTCAAAATAAAGTTGTTACTTGAACCATGTTTAAATGACTACTAAGACTTGGATACTTTGAATACTGCTTGTAATATTAAAAGTGATCTGAAATACTATAGGTTTGACACTTCCAAACTAACTTTGCATAATTTGAATTCAACAGGCCTTGTTCTCAAGCCAATTAATCTCTTTGACAAATTCAGGCACATAAAATAAAACCACAGAATCACAGAGTATCTTAGTTGGAAGGAACCCATCAGGATCATCATGTTCAGCTTTGAGTCCTGCCCAGGACATCCCCGGGAATCACACCATGTGCCTGAGAGTTTTGACCAAATAATTCTTGAACTCGGTCAGCTTTGGTGATATGATGACTTCCCTGAGGAGCCCATCCCAATGTCCAACCACCCTCTGAGTAAAGAACCTTTTAATTATAGCCAACCTAAACCTTCTCTGACACAAGCGCAGGCCATTCCCTTGGGTCCTGCCACTGATCACTACAGAGATCAGCGTCTGCCTCTCCTCTTCCTCTCAAAAGGAAGTTGTAAGTGCAGTGAGCTCTCCCCTCAGTCTCCTCTTCTCCAGGCTGCACAGACTAAGTGACCTCAGCCACTCCTCGTAGTTTTCCCTCAAGGCCCTTCTTCCTTATTTACTTTCCCCAGTCCTTTGATGATGAGAATTCATGTAACACATGCCTCAGGTACAGGGACAAAATTCCAGTTTTCCTTACACTAGGTCATCATCCAGTGTTTCTGAATAATGCATCTGTGTATTTCAAGTACACTATACAGTTATTTATATTGAATTACATTTCTTGCTGAACTCTATGCAAGCTTTTTTCTCACTAATTCTCAAGTTACCTGAGCAGCATCTTGTCTGGTAAGCTAAAACTCTTGGTGGCCCTCCTCTGGACTCTCTCCAACAGACCCATGTCCTTTTTCTGCTGAGGACCTCAGAGTGGGGAGAGCAGAGGGGCAGAATCCCCCCCACCACCCAGTTGTCTATGCTGCTTTGGGTGCAGGCTAGTATACACATTGAAGGGGACTTTCCTACTCCTGCCCTTATCTCCCACTCCATCCACTTGAGGCATGTGGGAAGACAGGTTGCCAATGAAGATTCGGGCAAAATATTTTTGTTCAATTTTTTCTCAAATATTAAAGCTGACACTGGACTATTCTATTTTTTCATGGTTGAGTCTGGATCCTAAGATAGATGACTATAACCAGATGTGAGTTTACACAAACCTTTTCTTCCTTGGCTATTGCCAGCTTTCACAGAGGAGGGTTTCTGTTGCTGGTACCAGCTAAGAACATGAGGTAGTGAAAAATGCTTTTCTGTTCCTTTCAAGATATCTGCAAAGACTAATATTACTTTTGCCATATATGACATGTAGAAGAAGGTTAGGGCAAAATATAAAAGGTCATAAGAGGAGAGGAAAAATCAGCAACATGAATTAAAAGTTCGAGATTGATGAGGGAATTTTAATTCACCACAAAACTGAGCATAAGAGGGTCCTCCAAATGGATAAAATAGGATTAGAGGGATGGAGTATCTCTCCTATAAGGAAAAGCTAAGAGAATTGGGATTGTTCAGCCTGGAAAACAAAAGGCTTCAGGGTGATCTATTGCAGCCTTCTAGTACCTGAAGGGACCCCACAAGAGAGGAGGAGAAGAACTATTTACATGCTCTTGTAAAAGAGCCCAAAGCAGTCCTGTACTCACAGGCCAGGCTGGATGGAGCTTGAACTGGCTCTAGTGAAGGAAGCCCCTGATTATGGCAGGGGGATTGGAACTAGATGATCTTTAAGGTCCTTCCCAACCATGTCCATTCTATGATTCTGTGATTAAAATGCTAACTATTATACAGTTAGCACTTCTAAATGTCGACTTTGGTTATACTGACAAAAAATAACAAAAATTTAATATTGTTCTGAAATTAAAATGAAGTAAAATCTTTTCATGACATCAATGCTTTCTGAGTCCTGGTGTGTAGACAAGTATGTAATCATATTAGATTTGTTAGCAAATGTTAAAGATAGAATGAGAGAACTGATTTGCATTACATGATATAGGTGATTCTAAAAAGAAACTTTCCAAGACAGGGGGAAGAAAATTTTTTCAATATTCCTGCTAGAATATTGCTTCTGCCATACCTTATATTTATTCTAAAGACCTACTTTTACTATTCACAGGAATGACAGAATATCACCTGAAACCAAAAATTACCAGAACTAAATTTGATTTTCCTGCATTATCAGCAGCAACTAGCAGGGTCTTGTTAACACACAGTTTATTGTATTATGTGTCACTTTGGGGATTTTGCTGGCACTGAAGCTGTAAATGTGCAAATTATTTATTCCAACGCTTTGTTTCTAGTAACTGAAAAAAAATTATAATACATAAAGATGTATTTGCAAATTCTGTGAAATTCTCCTACAGTGAGAGGCAGAGATATTACACAGGATGTGTGGGAAGCTACCAGGTGATGAAAATGAAAAACATTTTTGTGAGGATTTACTTATAGCCAAATTGCTTTTTAAGTGAGAAAAGTACAAAAGTATAATACTTACAAGCTCACATAAAAAGGAATTGTTTCTTGACAGAATATATGCTACTGACAGCTCATTTTACTACTAGAAATATGTAACAGAGGAGGTATATATGGTATTACAAGATAAATGGAGAGCTAGCAGCTGCTTTGAGGAACCTCATTAGTCAATATATTAATCTTTACCTTTTTCTTAGAGGCCAAAAAAAAAATCCAAACAAATCCAAAACTCAAACCAACCATAAAACCAAAATCAACCAAAAAGCACCATAAAGCCACAAAACCCCCCAACTAATCAACCAACTAGGAAAGCACATTAAACTCCTCATCTATTTTATTTGTTACATATCAGGACATTACTTCTTCCTTCACTCTGAATAAAACCATATTTTACTTCAAAGACATTCTAAGAGATTATTGAGAAATATGGACTAATAACTCTAGATTCCACCCATTCCAAGTGTCAATTAAGCTCTAGGTTCACTGTCACTATCCAGTAATTTTTTGTTTCTTTGATTTTGCATATTCTGCTGTAGAACTTTTCTTAGCTTCTGGAAGCTCTGCCTCCATTACTGTGGTGTTGCCATGCTGCTGGCAGCATCTGACATTCTTTTCTTCTACAGGAACAATAAAATAAATTGCATTGAGGAACTCATCTTCTTCCTTTCTGCCTGGAATGCTGTTCCTGGAATGCTCTCCTAGCTTTACACTAGGCATTGCAGTTTAGCAGACTTCCTTTCTGCTTCAAGGGAGCCAAAACCAATGGCATACAAGGATGCAAGGATGGCTAGGAATAGGGTGAATACATGCCAGCCTCATGGGTAGCTTTATAGTGAGTGTATTGGGCAGCAGTACAGTCAGACCAGCAGAAGCAACAGGAGATGTGCCAGAAATCCAAATGAGAATCCAGATGTCACTGCTGGGGGAAAAAACCCAACAAAACACCACCACCTAAACATTTCCCACATTTCTGAGCTTTGTGTCTGGATGACAGAGTTGCCAATTTACCACTTTAGCTGGTTTGAAATGTCAGATCATTCATAACAGATTGATAAAGCTTAGTTCTCTGATAAACATTAATAAAACATGGCAGAAGGCTGCAAGTTAAACTGAAAATAAGAGACTACATTGATTTATATTATGCAAATCAGATTTTTGTGATTCTCTGTCTGAATACATCAGTATCAGACTAGAATATTTGTAATGCACAAACACCTCTTCTTTCATAACAACTTTCAAAAGTCAGTGCTTTGATGGCAGTATTTCTCAAACAGTATCTGAAATGAGTTATTTTGGTTTTACTCTACTCTGAAATGTATATTGTAAACTTAATAGGACTGATGGAACATTCTTCAAAATCTCACTGACTTCCAAAACACTCTGATTATGTTTGAAAATGTACATTTCAAAATATCATATTTACAGTATCTTGATATTTGTAAATATTGAGCATTTAGAAATAAATGCTCACCTTAAATTTTCAACTGTAGTTTTGCAGTGTCAAAAAGCCTTCAAAGATATGAACTACCCAAATTAACACTTCTGTCAGAAATATTTTAGTTTTTCCATGAAACTAGCCCTCTATTTCAACAAGGTGCCTGCCTTCAATAACGTAACTAAAAGTTTTATTCATTCAAAATCCACTTCAAATATCAACAAAAATCATTGAAGATTGCCCTCTTTTATGCCGTATTAGCAAACCTTCTCTTGACCCTTTCTCTTATTCCATATATATTTTCACAGTAGATTCCATACATGCTGCTAAAAGACTCAACTTTTTCTGCCCTCACTTCAATACATTAAGTATAACCTTTTCCTTTATAAACTGCCTTCTGCAGAGTAAAACTGAGATTGTGATGTAGGCTTAGAACAAAAAAAAACCTAGCAAATATGTGCATGTTACATGCATACACATATCTGGATAGTGCAAGGGTTCTTTCATGTAAGATAAAAAGGGTTTTTTTTTAATTCAAGATAATGGAAATCCAATGTTTGAGTCATTAATATAATTACAACATCTTTCTGGTTGAGACCTGCACAGTGCCAAAACTACCAGATATTCAGGATTTTCAATTAAAATTGGACAGCAAAATAATATTTTTTTAAGCAAGTAAATAAAGTTACTAGAAATTTTACATCTGCTTCTAGTAGTCTCTGTACTGACATTGAACTCAGTTGATGTGAATCCACTTTGGTTGGAGGGTAGAGGGATTAGCAACTGATCTAAAAGAAATTCTTAGGTAATGATCCAAGTCTATTCTGATCCAAGCGGGTCAACCTGCAGTTTCATGTACAACTGCAGTAAGGTCTGTTAATTTCCTCAGAAGACCAGGAATTCATACCTAGAGATTAGGATCTAAAAGTCTGTGGTCATTCAAAACACAATATCTTCATAATAGCCAACAAAACATATCTTGAGTACAGCTATTCACAATGACTACAGACAGCAAAACCTACAGATAAGGGATACACCATACAAGCAGTGTGAAAATCTGGTCATTTTCCAGACACTAATCATATTAATAAACTTTTATGCATAGTATATTTACTAATAATTTTTCTACTAATAAGCATGTATTTTCTGAAAAAATCCCTTAAGTCATAGTATATATTCCTTTTTTTTTAGAGAGAAAATGTTCCCATTTGTAATTGAATTCAGATCTGTAAAACTAATTATCTTAACATTATATCATTATGGCCTTTCTTGGTAATGCTGTGTCTGCATCAAAAATTTTTATAATTTTTGCTTTTTCTTAATGTAGTGTTTTTCATTTTGAAAGTTACATTCATTTAGGTATTATGTTAGGTTCATTTTGGTGTGTTCATTTTGAAATCAAACATTATACTGACATGTTTCCTCAGAAAAAATGTTTATCTTTTTTTTTTTTTAAAGGAGGAAGAAAATGTTTAACCATAATGAAAGCTTTAATTGTACTTGCCGTTAAACTGTCCTAATTAGGCTTCAAAATTTGCACCTGAAAAGCAAAGTGGATTGAGGCACAAAGGGTTTCCTAGTTCAGTCATTGCAAGATTAGGTTAAAACATCATCTGCATGCTGATTAGTTTATAGCAATAACACACTTGACCTTTAGAAAAATTAAGTGGAAAGCTGAAACTACCACAAAAGTTGCTTTTACATAGGAGTCCTGTCTTTTGCTTATAATGGTACATTTGTAGTATGGCCTTGTCATCAAAGTTCATATTAAACATGGAGCTTTTAACTATTGTTATGAAATAAATTAATTTTCTCTCATACATTAATTTATCATTTGGATTCTAGATGGTTTTGCTGTGTAGGATTCTGGAGTATTTATAATTTCTCCCGGAAGATCCTACCTGCATTTTGATGGTGTCAGCTTTCAGTAACTAGTTATTTGTTAGGGTTTTTTTTCCAAACCGATAGTCTGTATCATTCCTCCTGCTTGAATTCAGAGGAAGAAATAAATATGGGAGAAAGTTTATTAGTTTTACTACCTTCCAAATAATGTATCCTCTGGATTCAACATGAACGTTTTAAATGTTCATTAAGGTGCACACCATCTTTTTCCTTATATTCCTTATTAATTCTCTGAAAAGATCTTCAGAGCAGAAAAATTTCAAACATATTTAGGTCAAGCTTGTACTATGGAACCACATTAGATAAAGTGCACAAATCTTATATGAAGTATTCAAGTATAGACACATGTAAAGATAGAGAGAAAACAAAATAAATATGTCTTGTATATGTCAAATGTGAATGATTCCACTCAAAATATGTTTAATCAAATCTCCTATAGGATACAGAACATACTGTATAAGCACTTTATAGGTTAACAATTCTTACTGGGTTTTCATTTTGGATTTTAAAGTGATTTTTTTTTTAGTTGTGTTTTCTGTGGATCAATTAGCACTTATTAAGGATCAGTATAAAACTGTTTTCCTAGTTAACTGCATCAGAAAAATATTTTCATCAGCAAAAAGAAGACAAAGAAACATAAGAGATCTCTCCTGCAAAAAACTTTTACACACACATGCTATGCCAGACAAATACCTTTTAAATAATTTTTTTTACTACAAAGTTATCCAAAGTGAAAACAGAACGCTAAAATATGTATGGAATCAGCAAAAAAGGCTAGAGGTTTTTTTCCATACTGTCCACAACATGTTTTAAGCACAGAATTAATCTGGGTTGTTTTGTCCATTTAACCTCTAGAATGCAGAGACTGAGGGTTTTAGGTCTAAAGCAACAGTCATCAAATTCTGGTCCACAAGAAATAAGCATAATAATATGCCCAAATTATTCACTGTAAGAAAGATAGAAGAGTCACTGAAGCAAAACATGTATTTCCACACATGTAGAAAGCACATTAATGGAAAAATACTAAAATCATAAAAGATCATGCTAAGTTCAGAGTATTCTGCTTTGTTAGTCATACAGAACAAAACTATGAAAGGAAGGTTGTGATCTGATTTTAATTTGCCTTAAATATATTTGCTTAAAGACATTTATGAGAAAGCTTGAATCTAAGAGGGTGAACTTTTGTATAAACACAGAGGGTCTGATTTTCACTAAGCTTTCCTTACATTGAATAAAGAAGACTTTTCCTAAACGAACATAGTTCGTTTAGGAACATGCATCTCCACATGCAAACAGACTTGCTACCTGCAGTTTTTAAACTAGAATTTATATGCTACTGAACTGTAATATAAATCTCCATTCTGTGGTCAGACCAGAGAACATTTCCCATAGGATTTTATATTTACTTATTTCTTACACTACCAAATATTCTTAGATGAACAGAAACAAGCTGCTGTAACAGATATGTTGACTGCCACTCAACAAAAAGCATCATATTAGTAATTGTACAAACAAAAGCTGATGATGAAACTAATTAGAAATTAACATTAGGCAATTAAGTGACTAGGAAAGTAAAACACTAATGGATAATGCTCTTGATGGAATGCCTGTCAATACATACATCACATTTAACAGACGGCAAAAAAGTAGAAACATTATCTCTCAGAAAAACTATTATTTTTTCACAATCTATTATCACAAAGATTTCTTAGGATCAAACCAAGGTAGAATAACAGATTTCATTGAACAGCAAGATACTAAGATATTCTGTATTCAAATCTCACAATGTTTTGAAGGCTTCCTAAAAGTGTATCAGACTTGCAATTCAAGCATTGGATAAAATTCATAATGACACTCTGTCAGTCAGTATCCACATTATCCACAAGATTCACTTGACGTCACCTATGACCTTATTTGTGACAAATAACAAAACAATAAATTAAAAAATTGCATTCTTTCTTTCAAATTTTAATGTGAAAGGAAAGGAAGTTCAGTCCAATGTCAAGCATTTCCTACAAACACAATTAGAATTTACAGGAGGGGGATATACTCAGAAAACTAGTTCCTTATGACTGAAGGAAATAAATTTCCTCATTATAACTGAATACATATGTTCTGGTTTGAGAAGCAAAACCAGTGAGACACCCCAAGTCAGAAATATAATTTATTAGAAAAAGGGAAAATAAAACAAAAAGGAAACAAAATACATGCAGTAAGGAAAAAGAAAACCATTGACGGAGTCAGAATACAACCTGACACCCTGTTGGTCAGGGTGTTGGCAGCAGTCTACTTGCAATGGTGGCTGCAGTTTTCCTGGAGTGGCAGATGTGGCTCTGTTGAAACAGTGATTGTGGAGAAAAAAGGTGCAGCCCTCTGCTGAAGGTCCAGTGGTGAAGGATGGGCCTGTTCTTCCTCTGGGAGTCCAGTGGAAAAGGCTGCCTTGGTGCTCCAAGTCTCAGGTTTTTATCCAGGTAGAGGGGCTCATTTTTAAAATGAGAGTAAGCTACCGAAAAATAATGCTGCATAACACTGAAAATAACAAAACTAAGTATAATCCACATGCAAAAGGCCAGCTTTAATATTAAAAATAAGACATTCATAACAAAATATGTGGAGGAACAAAGCACTTTATATATCTGAAGCAGGAGAGTAATTTACCCTAATGAACCACAAAGTTGCCTTCACTTGTACATTTTTCTAATAACTTGATCATTTATGTGCTGTGTGTCTTGGACTTTAATCATATAGGGTAATATAATGAAGCTCATTTTGTCATTTCCTCATCCTTAATATCCGTATTTGTTGCTCTGTCAGTAAACCAGTTAAAAAAAAATTAAAAAACTTAAGAACAGGTGGCAAAGAAAGCTTTATGAAGAAATGGCAATTGTTACATTGCCCTATACCATTTTATTTATTCTGAATACTTTGGTATCCTTTTATAAATAATGAAATAAACCAAGAAAAAAAAACGAACCACAATAAACTATTAAAAAATATGATAAATAATATAACTGAAGATAAAGATACTGTACAAATTAATCAGTAGAAACTGCAAGAGAACCCCAGCCTTCTAGTTTGTGTCTTTGTCCTGGGTTGATGCTAAATTGTATCCCCATTCATCTGTTTAGTTCAGAAATAAGTGTTGTACCTTTAAAAATTGGATCTGAGAATGAAGAAGACACACTGGAATTCCTGAGGCAGTTGTTTTCAAAACATAAAGA
>VZTB01015318.1:2345-17539 GCA_013397245.1 Thryothorus ludovicianus | reverse complement strand
ACAGGGGCACCCTTCTGCTCCCTGACACCATCTACCAGCCCAGGAGGGCAGCTGTCCTGAGGATAAACCATCTTCCCACTAAAGACAGAGGCAAAGAAGGCGTTAAGAATCTCTGCCTTCTCCTCATCCAGTTACTAAGTTTCTTTTCTTATCCAATAAAGAGCAAAGGTTGGTTTTACCTTTCCTTTTGCCATTAATATTTTTTAGAAATATTTTTTATTATCCTTTACAGTAGTTGCCATTTTAAGTTTAAACTGAGCTTTGGCCTCCCTAATTTTTTCCCTTTATGCCCTAGCAGCCCCCTTAAATACTTCCTGAGAGACCTGACCCCCCTTCCACAGATGATACATCCTCTTTTATTTTCCAGAGTTCCTCCAAAACCTCATTGCCCATCCAGGCTGGATGTTTGCCTTGTCCACTCATATTTTGACACACAGGGACAGCCTGCCCATGTGCCCTCAAGATCTCTGTTTTGAAGCACATCCACCTTTCCTGAACTCCTTTGTTTTTAAAAGCGGCTTCCTGGGAAACTCCTTGAATAAGTCTCCTAAACAGGCCAAAATCTGTCCTCTGGAAATCCAGTGTAAAAGTCTCATTGATGTTCCTCCTGATGTCACGAAATACTGAGAACTCTGTAGTTTCATGATCACTGTGCTCCAAGCAGCCTCCAACTGCCACATATCCCACCAGTCCATCTCTATTTACAAACAACAGATCTAACATAACCCCTACACTGGTGGGCTCACTTGCCAAGTGTGACAAAAAGTTGTCCTTCACCTACTCCAAAAACTTCCTAGACTGCCTTTTTTCTACTGTATTAACTTCCCAGCAGATATCTGGGAGGTTAAAGTCACCTATAAGAACAAGGGCTGGTGATCCTAAAACCTTCTCCAGCTGCTTATAGTTGTCCACCTCTTTGTTCTGGTTGGGTGGAAATTAACAGACTCACAGTAGGATGTCAACCTTGCCCTTAATTCTTACTCATAGGCAGTCTACTCCCTCATCATTAGTTTCAATACCCATGGCATCAAAAACCTCCCTGATATAAAGGGCCACGCCTCCACCTCTTTTCCCTTTCCTGTCTCTTCTGAAGAGCTTGTAGCCATCCAGTGCAGCACTCCAGCTAAGTGAGTCATCCCACCACGTTTCTGTGATGGCAACTACATCACAGCTCTGCTGTTGCATCATGCCTTCCAGTTTCTCTTGTTTGTAACCTGTGCTGCATGCATTAGTACATTTGCATCTCAGCTCAGCAAATGTACTTTTCCTTTTTCATTTCACCCCTAATTCAGGCTTACCACCTTGGGCCTGCTTCCAGACAGCCCAGCTGCATCGCCTTCCCCCTTCAAACCCAGATAAAAGCTGTCTCAACAAGTTCTGCCCATTTATAAGCTAAAATCCTTCTGCCCTTAACAGAGAGGTGGAGCCCATCCAGTTCCAGCAAGCCAGGTGCCATAAAAGTTGCCCCATCATCAAAGAACCTGAAATTCTGTCGATGACACCAATCCGTGAAGCACTTATGAATAATGTGAGCTCTCTTATTCCTTCCCCCATTTTTCTCAGCCATCAAAGGGACTGAAGAAAAGACTACCTGTGCCCCTGCCTTATCAACCACCTGACCCAGTGTCCTAAAGTCCCTTTTAATTGCCCTGACGCTCCTCTTTTCAGTCTCATTACTGCCAGTCTGGAGTATTAGCAGAGGGTAATAATCAGAGGGCTGAATTAGTCCAGAGAGTCTGTCAATGATGTCCCATACACGGACCCCAGGGAGACAGCAGACATCCCTGTGGAATGGGTCCTGATGACATACGGGGTCTCCGTTCCCCTCAGAGGGGAGTCACTCACCATGGCTGCCCTTCTTTTCTTTTTGGTGTTACAGGTGGTAATCTGTCATGGATAATTGGGAGGTTCACTGGCAGATAATTTTCTTCTAAATCTAAAGCTGACTCTCTGGATCTAGGGTCTTGTTCATATTATGAAGTAGCATCTGGCTAGGGGATCGGAGTTGGAGGAATTTTTATTATGGCCTCCTCAAACAGGGACCAACTTCCACTCCCCTTCATCCATCAGGAATCCTCCTAATCCTTGACAATGGGAGACATGAGTCTTCTGACTCCTGGTGCACCTCCCTCAAGGATGAGAGGGTAGAACTCCACGAATCTATTTCCCTTTCACTTTCCCTGATACTCCTTAGTCTTTCAACTTCCTCTCTAAGCTTGGCCACCAGCAAAAGGAGATCATTCACCTGCCCACACCTCAGGCAGGCTTTTTCTGCAATGCCCCCTGGTATCACTGATAAGCTTAAACACTCCACAGAGGAACAGGTCTGTTCAGAGACATCCTTTTTGGAGGGTTCTATTTGGTTATATACACTTGTACTAACTGCAGTTTTCAATCATATAAAAAACTTTACTAACAGAAACCCCAAAAACAAACCAACTGAAACACAGTAAATGACATGCAACAGACCTTGTCAGCAGAAGGAAAACTGCAACCCTACCTGTTTGCCCTGCCTGTGCAAACTTCCGTGCCACGCTCCCTAGAGGCATTTTTTAATCAGCCCGCTGCTCACCGACAAAGGGGGGCCCAACCCCATGCCTGCATACCTCGCAAGAGCGAGGAGCACACCAGCTCTGTGTTATCTCAATCACCCTGCCACTCAGATATAAATTTTTCACAGGGTAACTCAAACGTTGTTCAAGTAGAAGCAATTTTTTCCATTCCCAATAGTGGAGTAGTGTTATCCCCAGAACAGCTCTATTTCCTGGGTGAAACCAAGGTTCAAATGAAGAAATTTTGGAGTGTAATTAAGAAAAAAACCACAGGTAACCTATTGCAGAAAGTGTAGTTGTAGGTCATTCTGTACTTTTGAACTCCAGGAGTGTAGGTTGATGACAATACCATTCAACATTTTCACTAATGGCCTGGATGATGGACAAAGCGCACTCTCAGCATACCTGCTAAGAAATTGAAAACAGGCAGGAGTGATTGATAGGTCAGATGGTTGCACCATATTTCAGGTGAGTGTCAGTGGGAAAGTGAAATGGTTTATGATATTTAGTGGGAAGTGCAAGCACCTCTGCCAGGGGAAGAATGACATCAAGAAATAGTTGCTGTAGCAGTCTGGAGAGCAAGTCTAACAAGAAGGATCTGAGCACCCTGCTGGACCACAAGTTGAACATTAACCAGCAGCATGCCTTCAGTCACCTGTTCTCCATTAGAAGTGCTGTCAGCAGGTAGAAGGATGTGATCCTTCCCTCTAACCAGCCCTGGTGAGGTATTCTTGGAGTGATGGGTCTAGTCCTGGACTCCTGTCTCCACAAGACATATGGACATTCTGAAATGAGTGCAGTGAAGAATCATAAAGACAATAGACCAAAGAGAAGAAACAGAGAGCTGAGACTCTTCATGCTGGAGAACTCTAAGACAGCAATCTCAGCAGCATGGAAAAATACCTGATGGAAAGGGATCAACAGGACAGAGCTAAGATTTCCAGATAGCTAGCAAATCCAGTGACAGGAAAGAAGGCAACAGACACAGACTGAAGTGCAGAAATTTGATACAAGTAAAAGTAAAATTCTTTTTTCAGTATGAGAATGGCTGAACACTGAGCAGGTTGCTCAGAGTCTGTGGGCTCCCCACAGAGGCAGCCAGTATAGAAATGGACAGAGCCTGGATAACTTGTTCTAGTTTAGCATGCTCTGATCCAGGAACTTGGAGCAACTGACTTTCAGAGAAGTCTCTAATATCAGCCTTTCTGGATTTCCATAATACCACTGTGTAAGCATTAACAAAGGCTACATATTCAACACTAACATATTAAACAGAGGGGAATGACATACAATCAGATGTACAAATGAAAATGTCCACTTTCTGTCTTAAACCAAGTAGGTGTCTAAACATATTTCTACCATCAAAACCGCTCTATACTCTCTTTAAAATACATTGTGAACTTCGAGAGTTTAATGTAAAACAGTTTCAGAAAACATTAAAGACATTTGTATAATTAGTTCATCAGCAACTACATATGTCAACATATGCCAAAGATGTACTGAACACAAGGTGTGCACAGGAATGCAGCCTCTTTCATATATATAAAGGGGAGACCTTAACAATGAACAGCAGTCATTGACCTGATGAACAACAGGATGCTGTATTAAAGAAGTTTCTAGCTTTGTTTAAATCTCATAATTTGGAAACAGTGCACCTGCATACATATGTCAAAAGTGTAGATGTTTGTTCTGTTACTAAGCTCATGCTGCTTCCCAAGAGGAGGACAGAATTCTAGAGATGGAAAACTATTGCTTTTTCCTTTAACAGACAGGCATCTTATACCATGAAACTTTATTCACTACAAACAGAATAGGTTGGCATTATTATACTAAAATTTACAAAAAATATTTCCCATTACCTTCTTTAAATATATGTCTTGTATATAATGTAAAGAAAACAGTGGCAAAAGAGCAGCAAAGTTCTGGAAATTCTTCTGTAGAAACTGTCCAAAGAAGAATAAACATGGTCTGCTTATAATATCTTCATGCAACAAGTTTCTGAGTTTTTATTTTAATTTAATCATCTTTAAAAATACTCAAAATTGACAAAATAATTTCAGAAATAGAAACTAAATGTCATTAAAAAAGAGAAGTTCTCCAAGAAACAGTTCCTCTTGTGCATAGCCAGAAAAAAAGAGCAAATTTAAGTCACTCAGAACTCTGAATTATAATAACAATACAGTTATTAAGAAAATCACTATACTATAGCTACTAACATCTAAATTCTACCAGCAAAGTTAAACCAATACTGCAAAATTATTAGCAGCATATCATCAGGGTTTAGTACACAAGAAATGCTTAGACTTTGTTATGCATCTGCTTCCAATTTGTGCAGCATTTTTGAGAGTTTTTTCACAGCTGTGTCAATAAGGTGTGCTGCAAAATTATTTTATTTCTCTGCTTCTGTTCCAGAAGTGGATAATTTTAAAAAAGAGCAGCTTACTCCTAAGTTCAAACTTCAGACTATGTTTACTAATTTAGGGCCAGGGAATTTGAAACAATGAATAGTCATGATAGGAAGGAAAAAAAATTAGCGGACCTGCTTTATGTGTCTTCAGCTTCCCTTTCATTCACAATATATCTGCAAAAAACATATGTATGTGAGGGATAATATGACTATCCCAGTCATATCCTATGTATCACTGAATTTTTTCTTTCACCTTTATTATGCATTCCACCCTGTGCAATTCTGTCTAGTAAAGACAGGACTCTAATGTACTTTTATAACAAACACAAAATACATTGTGTCCTTCACTACTAAGAAAAAATTAGGCAGAAAGCCACCCTTGATCTTTTACAGTCAATGAATATTCTTTACATAATCCCTCAGTTATTCACTGAATGATAA
Source organism: Thryothorus ludovicianus (assembly GCA_013397245.1). Taxonomy (NCBI): domain Eukaryota; kingdom Metazoa; phylum Chordata; class Aves; order Passeriformes; family Certhiidae; genus Thryothorus; species Thryothorus ludovicianus. The sequence goes on along the minus strand of VZTB01015318.1, from coordinate 12,139 downwards.
GAGGTGTCCAATTCACACAAGCAAATCCTAACACCAGATTGAAGATTTTTCTGGACTATATTCAGGATATACCAATGAAAAGCCACCACAGAAAATTAAATTGGTAGTGCTGCACATACCTTCAGATACATTCACTGTGATTTGCCCCTGAAAATTTGTAATTTCTCTCTGATAGAAAATTATTATGTTCTTATGCTGCATGATTTGCAATGTCAGCTGCAAACTGTGTAGAAAAGGGTGATGTAGCACTAGAGTTCTGCCTGCTTCTGGTTTCCCTGTTCTGTGCACACAATATTCATCTGCTAGAAGGCAGCACCTCATGTTCTTTTAACACCTCTGAGACGAGCTTTTAAACAAATATTTCCACACTTTCCTTTAGTTAGAGTTTTAGTTGAGTAACACCTTAATCTTATTAATATTTTTAATTTTGGAATTAATTGTTTGAAATAACTGTAAATTCCTTTTTGTTTCTTAATTGCTATATTGAATTAGAAAACACAGTACATACATATTTTAATCAGATAGCCGTAAAAAAAACCCCAACAAAAGCAAGATAAGCACAGCTTCTATTTGCTTTGCCATGGAAAGGAGAAGTGTTGACACGACCAATATAATTGCAAGTCAGATATGCCACATTTGCTGTTTCACAGTACAATAATTCGGGTATTTCATTCCTCCTATTCTTGCAAACACACCACCTTTTGTTGTTGTTGTTGTAATTTGTAAGTAGCTCATTAGCATAAAGTAACCACAAGAAGATCAGAATGTACTTCAGCAAGAAACCTCACCTTTACCTCAGGGCAGAATCAGCTATGTATGTATGTAATTCAGAATCCATTACAAGATATTTGTTCAGCCTGTTTTTACAGTGATGGACCAACAACAATTTCTGTAAGCAATATTCAGTCAGCCCTAGCAAATGAATGTATTTTCTAACATACAGCTTACAGCAGGAGCTTAAGAAAAGCACTCCTATGCAAATGGACACTACAGATTAAAAATCACATTTTCTCTTTAATAAGGTGATTGTGCTGGTTTTGCATTAATTGATTTTTGGAGAAGAGGGACGGAGCCAGACACAGAAGTTATTTTCTAAGAGAAGCTGCTAAGAGGCTCCTTCCTTCATGCCTGGCAAAATCAATGGCTGGCTGGCTCTGAGAATAGGCATGTTGAAAAGCCAATTAAAGGGCTGGACACGCCCCTCTGAGAGTAACACTTTAAAACGAACAAAGGGTGGAAGCTTCTCTCTTGCTTCCAGCTTTTGAAGACAGAAGTTCCTCCGGCGGCCGGGCCATGGCTGCTGACATCTTGCCGACACTGAGCCCCGCTGCCAGCCGGGCCGAGCCGGGCTCCACTGGGCCCCAGCAGCAGCTCCGGGCCGGGCCGCAGTGCGGGCTGCCGGGATTCTGCCGGGCTGAGTTCCTGCCCTCGGCCCGCCGTGTGCTGCCGCCCAGCTCCAGCCTGGCTGCTGAGCCCCTAGCCCGCCCCCCGCCCGAAAGATCCATCCCTGTAAGCAGCTCCGGCCGCTGGCCGGCAGACATTGCAGGACCAAGAGCGAGAGGTAAATTTCTGATGCAAGACCCAGGCAAGATTAACTCTTTCAGTGATGTAAAACTCCCCAGAACAAACGAAACTTACAGACATTCTCCCGAGTCAGAGGAAAGGAAAGGGTGAAGATAGGTAAAGAAAACAATATGGAGACACCAAGGTCAGTAAAGGACTTAAATCCCACATGGAGTGAGAATGAGGAGATGCCTTAGGCTAGAGCTAAAATTCTCCTTTGAGTCCATGGTGATGGGTTATGATATGCTAGAATATCACTGTAATTCATGAAGCATGGGGGGATGGAGCTTTCAAGTATAGACATGAGCAAAAGCACTCTTCCTGAAGCAGGCAAATGTTGAAGTAGTTGTGATCTCATTAGAAGTTTGATCAGACAGAATAGTGATGAAGACCCTTTGCCCCTAGAAGATCTCTGTTCCCAGAGATAAGGATGATCTAGGAGATAAACGAAGAGCACCCTTGCTTCTGACCAGCACATCCTTAAAAGTGTACCCCGTTAGCCAAAGACTGAGCCCTCAAGAGCAGCTGTGGGAAAGCCGTAAGTCGAGAGGAAAGACCTCCACATAATGAACGTATTTCCATCTCCTGGGTGCTGATTAGCTGCGACATGCAAGCCATGAGAAAATAGTTCCTCGTGAAGAAGTCTCCATGGCATGGCAACAGAGACTCCCCTTCCTAAGAGAATTGAAGAAACACAAGAGGTGGTAAATTGATGGAAAGTTCCAGGTTTTATCTCTTTATGCTGTCAGTGGGAAAGAAAAGAGGTTGTGGGGGGGAGAAGTTTTCTGAAGGTTTATTCTGATTTTCTCATTATTTTTCCTTTAATTCTGTTAGTAAAGTTTTCTTTATACCCTTCAAAGTTTGAGCCTGCTTTGCCTTCCTCCTAATCCTATCTCACAGCAGGAAATGAATAAATAATTCTAGTGGGTGCACTGGTGATTTGGCCAGCCCTAGACCCACTACACTAAATTGGTGTGTTGGCCGGGAACATTCAAATTGTTGAATCAAAACCACTACAGTGATAAAGAACTTAATATAAAATTTCTTTCTTTATGAATGCTATACAATTCAATTTCTTTGATTATTTCACTCAGCAGTATATATATCCTAGAACTGACTCTTTCCAATTTATTGATGTACAGAACCTCACTCCTTTAAGGAAAGGTAATACATGAACCACATGAGAATTATCTAATGGTATTTTCACATTTTAATTTTCACTTTTTCCTTAAGTACTTGGTTACTATATTCCTAAAGTTCAAACTCCCAGTTTCCAGATGCTCATTTTCATTTTAAGTTGACTTTTTAAATGTACGTGATCATTTTGATTGTCATTTTAGGATGGCTTTCAGGATGATTTTATCAGTAAATTAAAAGTTAATACTGCCACCTTAAACAAAATCTAATCAGACCTTTTCAAGTATCTCCAGTTACTAAAGGAGATGGTATTACTACTAATGTGGTATTCTATTTGCACTATTATCAAAATTTATCTTAAATGTCTGAAGGCAAGTCTATGAAAGCCTGGCCATAGCTACTAGATAGTGTTGATATCAAATTCAAAACCAAATCTTATATTCTCTGCAGTAAGCTAAAAGGTGACATTTCCTCAGCAAAATCAAAAGCAAACAACAATAAAAAGATAGAAATGTATCTATCTCAAGGATATTTTGGCATATAGCATCCTGTTCAAACTAAAAATCTGATCATTACAAGTGATGATTAGAAAAAAATTTGCATATCCTATGGGAATTTTGGTAACATAATGTTATTTGCCAAGGATCAACAGATTCACCTCCCAGATTAGTGCAATTTACCTGCTTTCTATAAAGAAGGAGTAAGAAAAACCCAAGAAACTACAGGAAAAGCAGTTTAAAATTTAAATTTCACTATCTTTTCTATCTGTTTCTCCTAAAATAATTTTTGTCAACTGCACGGGTCAAGGATAATTAAGTAAAAATTTCCGAAGTGCATATTTTAAGTTGAAGAAAGACTATGCATTTTATACAAGCGCAAAGTGAAATATGATCACAATTCAGCATGTTCCTTGAAACAAAGAAGCAGGAATATTCAGGGATCTCAAAATAGAGACCTGAAGAGCACTGAATTTCCATAGACAAGAATTAGGGAGCTGAACAATCAGAGAAGATGTTGAATTTATCAAGCACAGTAGAAGACAAGAAGGTTATTTATTCTGCAGTGTTTTAGAAAATACTTTTTTACTGGTACAATTTCAGTTAATTCCTTGATGTTACTCTGGGTGTAAAAGCATCAGCTCGAATACAGAAACCAAAACTTTTCTCAGCAGATGAATGTAAATTTACCACATCTGAGAATGTAACTCCACATTTCAAGCTCAACATTTAGTCATTTATTTTCTTCAACAGCGAGTAATTTCCTCTCATTTTTATCTGAACAGTAATAAAATAATAAAAGCATAGTACAAGCCAAATATTTTGAAACATTTCATTCACCATCTGGATTGGCAAAAGAAATATCAATTAACTTCCTTTTGTCCAGTCATTAAAGACTGTTTATTAAAATGTATTTGGTTTCAGTGCCTAAATATCACTTGTGTCCTTAATAGTTTACAAAAGTGCTGTGTTTCCCCTTTTTTGTGTGGTCTCTCTAACCATGGTTCTTCCTCCTCTGTCTGTCTAGGCTACCAGAATAGAAATTGTCTGCAGCCCATACAAGAGCCTGGTGAAGAACGTGGTGGAGCAGGTGACTATTTTCCTAAAGGACATTAGTCCATGGGAGGAACCCCACAATGGAGCAGAGTAACAGGGTGAGAAGGAGGGAGCAGCAGAGAGGATCTGTTACATACTGACCACAGCACTGATTACCTATCCCCCTCTGCTGCTTAGGACATTGCTGGGGAGCAGGAAGACGATTTGGGAATGAGTGAGTAAAAGGGGTCTTGTGTAAAAGGAGTGGAGAAGTGGGAGAAGGTGGGTCTTAAAATTTTTCTTTGCCTCTCAATGTCCAAATATATTTTAACTGGCAATAAGTTACATTAATTTTCTCTACGTTGAGTCTGCTTGTCCATGACAGTAATAATTAGGGATCTCCCTGTCCTTTTTTTAACCTACAAGTTAAATTTATTTTCTCACCTTTATTCTGTTGGGTGGGTGCCTAGTGGCCAACCTATGTCAGGCCACCCCACCATTACACATCTAGATAAATTTAACACTGTGATACCATGATTTTCATTTGAGTACTGAAAAAGCCAGTCAGTTGTATATGACATATTTACCATGAGAACTAAACAACTTTCCCTTTTTAAGAACCAGAATTGTAGTCAAAAATTTTGCAGAAGTGAGCACCATAACATTTTTGTCACCAAAACTGCATGGGATGAAGCCACCATACTTTCACCCGCCACTTTTCTGCTCCCTAAATAAACAATTAAAGAAAATTTTTGGTCAGAACCTTCAAAAGATGACTACATTTTTTCCTTGAAGAAACTGCCATTTATTTTGCATCCATTTATACACAGACAACACCTATCTTTCAAGTAGTAGTGTGTTGAGTACATGCACACTCTCATACATGCAAGAGGCAGAACTGAGAAAAAGGTAGCATTTCAGGAGTCAGCTGATTTAGAGACACTGCTCTAGAAACCATTCCAAAATTCTCTTAGCTTTACATATATTCTGCTTCCCTTACACATGGCAATCGTGGTACTCCCACCACTGTTTTGCTCTGCAGTCATCCTATGCCCACCTGTATCTCAAGTGGAATTAACCACGTGCCATCAAAGGCACACAAGCAATGTATTGCAGAGGAAGTAAGAGAGAAAACACATATATTCTGGAATACGTTCCAAATTGGAACAAAAAATGTAAGGGTTTCCTGCCTGCAATTCAGTTTCAGGGAGACAAAAACTGAAACATATTATTTGCTTAGTAGCCCATACATGTATGTTTTCATAACACTACCAGAAATCAGAAAAGGTTTTCCTTAAGTAAAAAAAATGAGTCATTTTATAGTGTTTCTGAATTGTCTCTTTATGAAGTTGTAATATTGATTGATATTTAAAATTATTTTTAATTAGGTGAATTAAACAAGAAATGACATTCGCATGTTGATAAATCCTTCTCCACTTTATGCTTGTCAGATTACGGTTTCAGTATGTCAAAGTAGCTTATGAGACTTCTTATTCTTTATATTCCTTAGTATAGTCAAGTTACAGACCTCAACATGAGTCTCAAAAGTTTTACTCCACAGACCCTAAAAGCTTAGAGTACTCCGTTGCTTCAAACTGATTCAAACTTAAAAACATACAGTTTACTTCTTGATAGCTATATAAATATTGTCATTATAAACATTATCTTAACTTCTGAGGAAAAAAAAAATCTTTTCATCATTATAATGTACCTATGTTCCTAGTTTGTGAGTATACATAATTCAGACAGAAATTAATGCTGAATGTTACTTTAAAAAGTTACTATCTAGAATCTGATAATAGCAGAAAAATCCTATCAAACTACAATGTTATAGTCCAATTACTGGCTGGATTCCCAAAACAAAAAAAAGGACTTGTGATCATGTCCAGAATAGGTGGAGCTACATGTTAGCTTGGTTAAAAACAGAGAATTGACAAATTCTGAGACAGTTTTTTCCACCTGTATAGAGCCAACTGAATATCACAATTTCTCAAATAATAAACTGTGTCAGGTTAGGCACAACTGTGCATGTGTGCATGACTTATACACATACAAGTTTTCTCTTGTACATTGGGATCTTGTTAGTAACACTCCCTGACATAATGCCTCCCATTTAGAAATGTGATTCAGCTATCACTGGCTTACTGACATGGCAGCATGTAAATCAGACTAGCAAAATACATATTAGGATTTCACAACTTTCTTCTTACTCAAATGCTTCATCATCTCTCAAAATGTGAATAAGAGCTCAGAGGACGTGCCTCCTTTGCTGCCATAGTCTAAAATATTTTACTGAGATTCAAAATCTCTTATTCATTTTAGAGCTATATCTTATATACCTTATTTCCCTTTAAGTGGGATAAGGAAACTGAAATTATGACTTGCCATCAGGGTTTGGCTACTTGTCGCCATCCCCAAGAAAATACCCACTGTCAAGGGCTGGAGCTGCCTGGCTGCTGTCCTGCTCCCTCGTGAGGTGGTTGGACAGTCCTGGCTAACTGGTCCTTCTTTGCTGCTGTCATGGGGACAAGATTTTTAAAGCTTAAGTATGGCACATGTGGCCTTAACATGTGCTATCAGCAAAATCAAGTTGAGTCAGCTGACTGATCAAAATGACATTTTTATGTGTTGTAGGGCAGTCATCAGAAATTAATTCTGTGCATTGTTCAAATGTAGGAAACACCTTTGGGAGGAAAGAGGGGAGACTCTTCTCCTAAGAGGGAAGTACAACTCAGGATAAGCTGCAGATGCTTTTGGAAGTGTCCCATCAGAAAGGAAGCCCAAATCCCTCATACATTAAATAGTATTTCTAAACACAAAGGATGGTTCCAGGTTCCATGTTTCCATTATTTGCTGAAGAATAATGCTCACCTCCTTCAAATACTCTTTTAAACTAAAAAAAAGAGGTTGGGAAGACTAGCATTTTAACAATGAACAGTGCTCATCTAGTGTTGACTCCCACAGCAACACTCTCTCTCTTTTTTTTTTCCTATTAATCTGAGAATCATATATACATATACATATACATATTATATACATAATGTGACTGTGTAATAATAATGTCATCGATTAATAACAAAAATTATAAACCATTGTAAACGGAATTTTAAGTCCTGTAGATAACATTCCTCTTATTCAATACAATGAAGTGGTCATGTTTTGAAATGGGTATACTAAACTTCATATGTCACAAGTTTAAATGAGTGCTTACAAAGCCCAGAACAGGCAACATTTCAACACTAACATCCATGATGTACAACACAGCTACATAAATTTTAGGGTTTTTATGCTCATGTCACTGATTATAATTCTAGGGAGGATATAACATTGTAACATTGTGCTTTACTGCAGAAGGTGTCTTAACACCTACACACATTTTACCATTCCCTTGGTAACAGCAAATTAAGAGCAATATACACTCTGGGTAAAATGTGGCCTGTACAGTACAAAATTAACAATAAAGTTTGATGAAGTAGAAAATTTTTCTTTCACATTTTCATCAATAATTTTCAAATTCAGATTATCAAGAGTGAAGTAATTTCACATTGTAAAATGTACATGGAAGAGTGTAGCAGTATACTCTATTTAAGCATCAACAAAAAAATCTTCCTTATTACCAACCCTAAAAACATCATGCCCTGTTTTAGCTTCAGAAGAGGTCATGTACTGTACATGTTTGTTTTATTCAGATTTTAGTGTGACTATCAAAACAAAATATGAGATTGGTCTTAAGAGACAAACTGGAACAAGCGTGCTAAGCATTTGCCTTAAGTGAGAAGAGAGAAACAGACAACAGGTATACTTGCTACAATAGCCATCTTTCTGATTTCTCCCTTCCTTTCTTTACATCCTGTTAGTATTCTGCTTTACCACTTTACATTAGAACCCAGGGCAAACAATTTTCCAAAGCTAACTTGCCAGAGTCCTACCCATCTTGACTGCAGAGAGATCAGGGTCAATCTTTGTCTAATTCACTGTCCGACTCAGGTCTCTCTGGTACTCAAAGGTACGGCTTTCAGGTCAACTACCCTGTAAATTGCTGAGGTGTGTCACCCAACCACATCCCAATCATTGAGACACAGAAGGAAAATTGTACACATGACTGGAAACAGAATAAATGAGTGAACATAAAAGCACAGAAAACGAGACTCCGTCAAATAAAGGGAATTTCTTTGCTCTTCCAAGAAAGTGCAGTAATACTTACTGTGAATGGCCGGACTGTCTCCATGATCAGAAAGGTAAATTTGCTTCAGAGAAAAAGAACATCTAGAGGTCTCGAAGGAAGACTGGAGATAAAAACTAAAAATGGTCCACTGAGAATGGGAAATGTCTGAAACCCTGGAGCATGCAAGCAGAGAAAGGCTCCCAAAGAGCAACAGTAAACTGGCTGAAGAAGAAAATTTTTTCCAGCTCAAACTTTGTTGTTTTGTATTAATGTACCACCAGAATTGTGTCACATGGTTTGTCCCATGTAACCCCTGTCCCTGTAAGAGTTGGTTCCCCCTCACCTTCTCAGGTTAAAGTCCCTGCCCTCCCCTTACCTATCCCATCAATTGTCTCCTATTGGGCCTTGGCCAGCTTCCTCCACCCCCCTTTCTTACAGGTATGAAAGTGACCCACTCCAAGTATTCGACCTCTTTGTTTTCCTGACCTTCTCTTTGCTCTCCTGCTTTCTTCCATCCCCTCCCTCCTCTACATCTTGTGGCTTTCTTCCTCCTCCCACCACTCCTCCTGCTCCCTTAGGACTTACTTGCTATTAAACTCTTTGGATTTTTACTACCAGTAAAGTAGTAAATGTGTGGAGCTGTCTCTCATTCTAGATACCTTAGTGTCCTGTTGGATTCCCCGGGGTCCGAGCTAGTGGAGCTTAAACCCTCTTTAAGGTCAATTACAACAAAACTCAAGCTTTACATTTAACTATTACATGAAAACTGTACTAACTGAAGTCCACAGGGGATCTTCACTATGACCTCTGATGCCTTTAAAAGTGAAAACATTATGCCTACCAAACACCAACACAGTTTTACAGCTTTGACTTGCAATTCATTACACCTGTCTAGCAATATATTTTGGTGTATTTCTAACACACAGAATGAAACTGTTTTCCTTATTATGCTTACCAATTTTGATATTCTTTGAAAATGTCTTAGCAATAAATTTCCTTTCAGAGCTCCAGCAAACTTGATGTGTTGATCTTGAGAAGTTTTCATCCACATTTCCAGAGGCAAATAATTGTTATTGCATATGAACAGTTCAAAGTCTTTAAGTGAGTTTAAGTAATTTCTGCCTGCTTTCTATGTTCCTCTGAAAAACTGGGGCTGTTAACATTAGATAGGCAGCTAAATTCTTCATGTGTTTCTTTATATTATCTTAGATCTTGGGGAGCAATTTCAATTTTTAAGTGCAAGTAATTCAAGGATAGTTGCTTATTTTCCTTTCTTTTTTTAACAAAAGAAAAAAATGCTGAATTTAGTCTAATCCATACAACACTTCTACATTAGAGGAAGAGAGAGGATACTGTAGATAGAGGATATTAAAACTAATTTTAGGTATGGAGAGATG
>VZTB01015314.1:0-15631 GCA_013397245.1 Thryothorus ludovicianus | reverse complement strand
GACTGTAATGATAACTTTAAAGCTTGGAATTTTGGGAGGAGGTTTACTGCAGCTCTCCTTCTGCCTCAAGCTGCTGCAGAGGAGGCTTGAAACAATTGGATCAACTAGGCTGTTGGCTAAGTAAGAACTCTCGTGCCATTTCTCTTGCGTTGAGTAATTTGTTAACAGATGTTCAAAGTGTGAGATGCAGCTCTGCAGAACAGAGCAGTGATTGATTTTCTTTTGTTAGTGCATGGACATGGATGCAAAAGTTTTGATGGAATGTGCTACAGGAACCTTTCTGACCATTCTGTATCAAGACACGAGAGCATTCAAAAATTAGAGGAAATGTATAATCGAACTCAAAGTTGAAGGAGGATTATGGTTGATTGATCTGTTTGGTTGGTTGAGCCTTGCTCCATTGTGGAGAGGACTTTTGAAAATAGGCATGTATGTCTTGATTGTCATCATAGTCATGGTATTTGTGCCTTGTCTACTTCAGTGTATCCAACAGTGGTTTGACAAAGCAGTCAAAGCAGTGTTCATGGTTCAAACAGGAGAGGGAGATGTCGGAACCATGAACACAGGATTTCAGGCTTTCTGTGCTGACGGACTGATTCTCAAAAATATACTGTATTTGACCTGAGGCCATGGAAAAGGCTTCCTAACTTGAGTGATAGCACTGAAATTGTGACTGTCTAGTTGAATAGAAGTGTGTTATATCACAGGGTGAAAGATTTAAAGTTTGGGGTTTTGGGATATAATAATATATGTATAATGAGATGGTGGGTTGAGGGTGTAGGTTAGTTCTTCTTCACAAGTTTAGGTGATTTTGTGTGATTGGTTGCAAAAATCTGCAGTGCGGAACATGGGTGATTAGTTATTGGGTTAAAAATAAATTAGTTGGCATCTCATAATTGTGTAGTTTAGGCTTAAAAAGACCTTAAAGAATTAACTCTGCACTCCATTTCTACTCTCTTAACTTAGCATGTAGAAGCACTCATGGTCAGTGAGGCTGTAATTTAGATAAGAAATAATAAACATCTAAGTGCGAACAAGAATTGTCTCTCGCGCTTTTAATCCTGACCCTGAGAAGAACCAGAGAAAGCCAAGGAGCTCTCCTCAATCTGCATCTCAATGACTAGGAGGTCTCTCAAGAGCAATGGATGAACATTGCCAAAAAATTACTCATTGTTTTTCTAATACATTTGGAGAAAAACATTGTGCTGAAGCTATGAAGGGTTATTCATATGGATACAGAGAAAATGTGGAAAAATTGCTAAATATCCTGAGTATTTAAACAATAAAATCTTAAAAGAAAAAATATAGTGAACAAAATAAAATAAAATTTAGACCTCTCACTATATTATTCATATATCTATTAATGTTGTGTCTTGAAAATTATCTGAAGCATTCCCAAGAGTACATCTGTTAGAAGATACACACTATAGAACTGCTTTTAGCTGCAGCCTTACCCTTGACAAAGAACTGGTTATTCTTAGTCAGGGAAGTCTTTATTTCATAAAAAAGTTTGGTCTAAATAAGTAACAGCATATATAATTTTAGATCATATATGTGGATTTATAAGTTCTACCAACAGACTCTTACAGAGTATCATAAAAAACGGTAATGGAAACATAACTTCCCAATTTAAACTATATTTAATGACTTGATTAATTTTTTAAGACTGAGACAAGCTAACATTAAGTGCATTTTTCACAACCATAGGAAACTAAGATTCTGACTGAACATACAGAAAACATAAACATAAAAGAATGGGGGAAAAAATGAAAGCAAATAAAATTATGTGAAAGCAGTGTATTAAAGTGGGTGTAACAAAGGGAAGACAGATTCAGGTTTTTAAAACTGGCTCTGTGCACACAGAAAAGACAGTGTAGGTAAAAGCTAAGTCTAGGGTAAGACATCAGTGCATTTAAGATCTTGTTTCAATTTCAAAACAGGAAGCAGACAGAAGGCAGGGGAGATGGAGGGGAAAGAGGTGAAAGAAAAAGGAATGATGTTCCTCTTTGAAGTAGGTAGTAAAAATGTCCACTCTATACGGGTGTATATTGATGTTTATAACTTGACCGCTTCTGAGAAAGTCCAACCCATTTCTCAAGTTTAATTTTGAAAATGGAAAGCACTTGCATGTATGTGTAACAATCCATAACTTTGTTTCTTTCATTCACTTATTTAAAAGAATCTAAAACCACCAGTACTCTTAGGGAAGTTAGTATTTTTCTATCCCCTGTAAGCAGAGAAGAAATTTTACTTGGCATAAGAATTTGTCATAGGGGATGAAAAAAGGTAATTGCTGTGTTCTTTTAAGGACTGACTTCACATCTTGGGGCTGCTTTCACACCACTTATCTTCATACCTTTGTTTTCACTGTTAAGTTAACCACTGAACTTGTCTGAGTAAGATATTACGTGTTAGATACTAACAAAATTTTTTATCCTCAATCTGCCTTTCAAGTACACATCTGGAAGAGAAGCATAACCATAGCCATTAAGCTCATGGTTAAACTCAATCTCTCAACAGCAGTGTGTAGGCACACAGTTTGTGGTGATTGGGAATGGGGTGGCGACCAAGTTTCATCTCTAATCAGCTACAACTGCACAGGACAGGTGAACTGTATTGAAGGTAGAGAAACATGGAATGCTGAGGTGTACTGACCAATCACAAAAGGGGAGAGAGGGCACACAGGTGTAATGCATATAGGATGAATAGTATAAAAGGTTGTACAGAAGAACAATAAAGTGCTGATGCTTGGAACCATTAATGGTGTTAGTCGTACATTCTCCTTCATCTGGTGACCTCAACGTGATTCAAGAACGGAGCCAGGCAGAGAGAGCCTGTAGAACGGAGCCAGGTGGACCAAGGACCTGAAGAACAAAGCAGGTGGACCAAGAGCTTGCATTACCAGATGGCTTCTAGATAGATACACCACCTCCAGGTGAGTGGCTAGAAGCTTAGGAATGGAGGCTCAAATATTGGCAGAAGAAGAGTCCATACTGGACATCCTGCTGCTCATATTGCAAAGAAAAGCTATTAAATGTGAAGAGCGGACGCTACGTGCCTTGCTTATTTGGTGTAAAAGAAACTGAATTAAGGTGGATGCAGACTGCCTTTTTTGTTGAACCTTGAGAGGAGGCAGGGTGCCTGCTGTGGGAGGCGGCTGCAATAGGAGACAAGGTAGTTGCAAGGTCTCTTACCACATGCTGCTTGTTTCGGGACATGTTGCTGCAAATGCATGCTGATTGAGAAACGGCAGCTGCTGCTGCCACTCCCTCAGTCCTGGTTGCAATCACTGCCCCAACAGTCAATTCCCCTGCTGCAGTCATACCTCCCTTGCCTCCTCCTCCCTATGTGATTGCACCTTCTGAGAAGGATCCTGTTCTGCTGATAGCACCCGAGAATTGCCCTCTGCCCCTGGACGATGATGGTGACATGCCAATGTCCCAGGGGGAAACGCCGGCCAGGTTTGGCCATGGCAGAGTTGCCACAGCTCCTTCACCTTCGAGAGTTGCTGAAAAGGGGCTGCCAGCTGTGGTGGTTTCCCTTGGCAGACAGTCGCCTCTGCCACTGTGCAGACGGCGTGCAGCTGGCTGCGAACTGTTGCTGTGTGCTGTTGCCGCAGATGGAGCGGGGACTGCTGAGTCCCAAGGACAGTTGCTGGAGTCATATCAGCAACATCGAATCCCACAGGCAAAAGTTGATGGTGCATTCCATTTGCAGCCAGAACATGTCTTGATTGATTTAGCAGGGCAGGTGGAGTTATGTGAGGCAAGATGCTTGCCAACAGCCCCCTCACTGCAGGATATATTTACAGTAGAACCCATGACTGTTACAGTAAGAGAGGCAGATCCAAAAAAAATTTTGGGCGAAGTTCCACAAGCAAGCTTGGGAGGTGGGGGAATTAGACTTGGTGAATTGGATTCTGGTATGTCCTGTGACACGAAATAATGGCAATAGCCCAGATGAATGGGACCCTTTCCATTGGAGCGTGGTTAAGGACTTGAGAAACACGGTGATGCAACACGGACTTTTGTCTCATTTTGCGCAGTCTATGCCAATGAATTAAACCCCTTTCAATTGTCAGCAAATAGCACAGATTTGTTTTTCCCCGACTCATATGTTGATTTTTGAGTCGCAGTGGAGGCAGTTAGTGAATGAGGTCGCCTTAAGTAACTTAAACGCTCCCAGAACGATCCTCGTTTTGGAGCGGGTCCACCCCAGCTCATGGAGGACCTTCCGACTAACACCTCACAGCTCTAGGCTCAACTACACCCCTTAGTGCTACAGCAAGGAAAAGAGCTCACATTTCTTACAATGCAGCGTGTCTCGGACATGGGGGCCCCTTGTCAGCCGTGGACAATGATTAGACAAAAGCCTAGTGAGCCATATAACACGTTTATAGATCACCTTAGAGAAGTGATTGGAAAGCAAATTGATAATGTAGCAGCCCAAGAGACCTTGCTTTTACAGCTTGCTAAAGATAATGCGAATGCAGAATGTAAGCAAGCCTTACTGCCGCTGCAGAATCCTGCGCTGGTAGACATGATTGAGGCTTGTAGCAAGGTTGGGACGACACAATACCAGATTTAGCAGCTCGCAACACAAGTTGCTGCAGCTGTGCGGATTTCCAGACACTGCCATCGATGCGGGCAAATGGGACGTTTCAAGAAAACCTGCCCCAACCGGCCTGGCAGCTTTTCAGGGCCAGGGAACAGCAAGTAATGCCTTGTCAGGCTGTGTGCATGCTGCGGCAGATCAGGACATCATACTAAACAGTGCCATTCTAAGTTTGACAGCTGGGGGCGGGTGCTGTCATCCAGAGGGTTGCCAGGAAACAGGAAGCAGAGTGCGATGGGAGACGCGCCCTCAGACATAAATGCATCCAGGCTTATGTGGCAAACTCAGTGCCAGAACCAAAGGAAGTGCAGGAGTGGATGATGCCACAGCTGCCTTAGTCACCGTAAGTGACAACAAGAGGGTAATGCCCATGCAGATAAGTCAGCTGCCCTGGTGCCAGACACGTTACAACAGGCAATTCAGTCGCATGGTTTTTTTCCATCAGGGGGCCTGAGCTCTACAACATCAGTTCCATCTTACATCTGCAGCAGCATGAGATATTGTTGCCTCATGCTCTGATTGTCAGCAGCATGTCACTGTGACCCAGGATGGAGTGAATCCTAGAGGGCTACAGGCTCTTCAGTGATGGCAGTCTGATGTTACTCTTGTTTCTGAGTTTGGTCACCTTAAATATGTACATGTTTCTGTGGACACTCATTCTAAAACCTGCTGGTCTTCTGTACATGCAGGAGGAAAGGCGAGGGATGTGATTTTGCATTGGCATGGTGCCTTTGCCGTCTTAGGTATCCTACGTGTCATCAAGACTGATAATGGGCTGGGTTATGTAGCTCAGTGTACCCAACAATTTTTGCAGTCTTGGGGTGTTCGGCATGTCACTGGCATTTTGCATTCTTCAACTGGTCAAGCTATTATAGAATGTTTTTACTGCACACTTAAAGTCCTTCTTCAAAAACAAAAGGGGAGAATGATAAGGGAAACCTCACAGGCAAAGGTTTGGAAGGTTATGTTTACATTGAATCATCTTACTATTCCTCCCTCATGTACAATACCNCAACATCAGTTCCATCTTACATCTGCAGCAGCATGAGATATTGTTGCCTCATGCTCTGATTGTCAGCAGCATGTCACTGTGACCCAGGATGGAGTGAATCCTAGAGGGCTACAGGCTCTTCAGTGATGGCAGTCTGATGTTACTCTTGTTTCTGAGTTTGGTCACCTTAAATATGTACATGTTTCTGTGGACACTCATTCTAAAACCTGCTGGTCTTCTGTACATGCAGGAGGAAAGGCGAGGGATGTGATTTTGCATTGGCATGGTGCCTTTGCCGTCTTAGGTATCCTACGTGTCATCAAGACTGATAATGGGCTGGGTTATGTAGCTCAGTGTACCCAACAATTTTTGCAGTCTTGGGGTGTTCGGCATGTCACTGGCATTTTGCATTCTTCAACTGGTCAAGCTATTATAGAATGTTTTTACTGCACACTTAAAGTCCTTCTTCAAAAACAAAAGGGGAGAATGATAAGGGAAACCTCACAGGCAAAGGTTTGGAAGGTTATGTTTACATTGAATCATCTTACTATTCCTCCCTCATGTACAATACCTGTCATTCTATCACACTTTTTGTCATTGCACTCATCAAATGACAGGACTCATGGCCCTGTCCTAGTCCGGGTGCGTAATTTGCAAACATGAGCCTGGGAGGGCCAGTGGGATCTTGTTACCTGGGGACAAGGATATGCATGTATTTCAACAGATACTGGAGTCCAGTGGGTGCCTGCTCATTGCATATGACCTGTGTTAGATAATGCCCCTCGAAGCAACAAATCTGGCTGTGGCTCACCTGACTCCTTGGAATAAGCGAAGTAGGAGGGAGTGGGAGAGATCAGATTTTTCCAATTGCAGTTTACATGTTGTGGGTTTGTCCACTGTTACCTCACTTGAATTAATGTACTGAGTTTAAGCTGTTAAATATGTGGATGATGGGAAAACATAACTTTATCTTATCTTCGGGTGCTACTTTATGAAGGTGCATAGTTATCGATGTTGTTAAAGTTGCATAGCTACTGTAAAATTATATAGCTGTTGATTTTGTAATATATAGCCTTTAGCTATTCTTGTACATTGCTTTATAAGGTTGTACAGCCATTGACATTTTTAATGTTGGATAAGTGTAGGTATATGAATTTTGGTGTTACGCAGTGATAGTTTGAGGGATTAAGGTCAGGGCACGGATGCATTCCAGAGGTAGTGGAGCCTACATAAAAAGATACTAGTAGCATGTTTTGCTATTCCTTCTGTAAGGGCCCTGTAGAAGGATGGTAGACATGGCATTTATTTAAAAGAAAAAAAAAGTGCGAATTGTAGGCACACTGTGGTGATTGGGAATGTGGCAGTGGCTGAGCCTCATCCCTAATAGGCTACAGCTGCACAGGACAGGTGTACTGTATTGAAGGTAGAGAAACATGGAATGCTGAGGTGTAGACCAATCACAGAAGGGTAGAGAGGGTGCACAGGTGTAATGCATGTAGGATGAATGGTATAAAAGGTTGTACAGAAGAACAATAAAGTGCTGATGCTTGGAACCATTCATGGTGTCAGTTGTATGTTGTCCTTCAGCTGTGACACATCCCAAAGCAAAGGTTAAAACTGTTGAGTGTCCTTACTGTAAGGACACACCAATAATTACCAATAGGAAAGTACACACTCTTCATTTGATTCCTTCACGCTGTATAAATGTTGAATTAGATTGTTAGTAATTTTCACCTTATTGCTGCACATAAATGTTGAACGGATTTGAAAACTTGACTCAATTACCAGCCTGTAAAATAGAGCTTTGCACTGCCTATTACATATCTGTACACCCAAGCAGCTGCCTTCGAATTGGAACCAGTACTTGGATGAGACTAATATATCACTGAAAACAGTTGTTTGAGGTTTAATTAAGATAAAGACTGACATGTTTACAGGCAGAGAAAAAAGAATAAAAAATCTGAAGAATGCCTACTGATAGCCACTCCTGTTTTCTCCTCTTCCCCAAACTGATCACAGTTCAGTCTTTAATTCAGGAACATTTCAGATGAATGCAACACTCTCAGCCTCCATGAGTAAAGCAATCATGTCTATGGTTAGGAAGGCAGCCCCTATCCCATGTGCAATATTTTGTATAGAACAATTAAATTAGAATGGACTACAGTAAGTGTTGTGCATCTTGATATAATGCCTAGAAAAACCTCCAGCTAATTGTTAGCACCATAGCACTGTTCCTGCAAGAGAGGCAACTCTAAAGCCATTAATCCCACTCAGCTGTCTGCAATGGTTTCCTCACAGAATATCAAATCAAGATTCAGTCTCACTCCTTATATCCTCAGTCCTCCCTAGCCTGAACTGTACCAGGATATCTAAAAAGCCACCTAAACAGCAGCATAAGGAGGAAAATTCTTATACACAGTTAAACCATACAATGCAAGATCACAAACATAGGAGACAACTTTCTTTAGACTAAACCATAACCATGAACTGAACTCTTTCAGAAATCAAGGCCTATCTGTCCAAACATGATGCTCTTACATGTACAGTTTTGGTCCTTGAGCAGAGGATAAACATGATATAAACCACTCAATAGCAGTTTGTGCATTACTGCAAGTCACTGAGATACTATACTAATGCCTTCAGACAAAGAATCTATTTAAAATTGAAATACTGCCAAAGACCCAAAATAAACTGTAGTATTTAGACTATGGCATCATCTCAATACCTTGTGAAATTTCACAGAGCATTCCCCAGTTGGTATAAACTGACAGAATTCCCTCAACTCCAGTGGAATTTCTGCCCATACACTTAAAATTCTCAAAGTTTTTCCATAATTTTTTCTAGTTATTCCTTAAATCATACCTTGAAGACTGCAAAACAATATTTGGAGTTACAATATATTTGCACATGGGGAAAAAAACCAACATCTCCATTTACTTTGGAAATTTGATGCTTTTTAAGACTTGGTCATACATCAAAAAGGCATTCACTATCAAAAGCATCTACTCTGCTGCAGAAGTATGCAACTTCCAAGTATCCTTTTGACTACATTTCTATAGCCAGGTCTCAAATAAAATATGTGGTGAACTTTGATTTTAAACAAATTTCCCTGCCACTACACAAATAAATGCATGGATTTCTAGTACAGCAGAATAAGAACTATTAATATTTCTTACCAAGGCCAATAATGGCTTTCGTCTGTACTTCTTCATCTGAATGCTTTGTAAAATACATCAGCAGTTCAAGCACTTTAT
The DNA here is from genome assembly GCA_013397245.1 of Thryothorus ludovicianus. NCBI lineage: Eukaryota > Metazoa > Chordata > Aves > Passeriformes > Certhiidae > Thryothorus > Thryothorus ludovicianus. Next base: position 6,772 of record VZTB01015314.1, on the reverse strand, counting down.
CCTTAATGTTAACCTGAGGAAATTAAAACACAAATAATAGTTATTTGAAGATGAAACAGATATTTTTTATCTCTTATAAAAAGCATATATATCAAAATGGAGAAACACAATCACTGCATTTTCTTTGCAAAACCATGTATTTACAACCCAATAAACTATATCATATGCATTATATAGAAATGCAGAGCTTTGAGGGCTTAGGAATACCATGTTCTCAAATTGAAGTGGAACATTCAATATACACAAGACATGGAGAGTAAATACAAGTTATTTTACCTTACTGTTGCCCTTAAAATCTTCCTGATCAAAATCAAAATGCCGACACAGTGCTCCAACAGTGAAAAGTGATCTAAGGAGTGCTGGTTTATTGGCAGTAAGTATTGTACTGTTGGGGTCTTCTTGGTGTTGACTTTTTAATTTTGAAAGTGCACCTACAGTAAGATAAAGTTTTGATCACAGTATTTAATCATGATCACAGTATTTAATCATGGTGTGTCCCTAAGATAAGACTTGTAGGCGAAACTGAACAGTGACAATTACATGTTGTGATTTTACTTACCATAGTATCTATTAAAACAGGCCCACACAAATTTATAGTTCTGGGTGACCTTGTTCACAACAGCCCCAAGACAGCTCACACAATGCTGAACAACCTAGGTGCAAGAAAGAACAAATTAGTTATATATTTAGAATTTAAACCTGAGACTTTTGTGATGTTATGCAGGGAAAAGGTATGTAGAACTAAAAGTAATGATCTAACAGATATAATGTCCATCTCCTAGACTGCTCTGAAAACATGCTCAAACTTATAATTGTTAATGTATAGCAACAACACATACAAACACAAGTAAACCAAGAACACTGATTTTTCATAGCTCAAAAGTTATCTTCATAATGAAGACAGACTTTCTTTAAACCAAAACTATGCATTTCACAATGTGAAACGGAATTAACTGAATAGTAGCAATTAAAAGCTTACTGTCATGCCATATTTGATGATGAGTTTCATGAGGTCCTCCTCAATAGTGGCAAGGAATGTCTCACTTGGGTGTTCCATTAGTGGCACTACAAGTTCTAAGATTTTTGCAACATTGCAGATCACCATGAAATCATTCTGGGTCTGAAACAACAGCATTTATAGCATTTAACATTTCTGGCTGTTACCTATAAGCTACGTATTATTAATATGTATTATGCAATACATATATAATACATATTAATATAATACAATTACATAATAGTATGATACAATTATGTATCTTATGCAAGTTATTTAGTAAAGATTTAAAAGAATATATAGTTTACATCTACTTTTAAGTTACATATTATTTTGAAAGCAAGTTCTTGTTTTCTACAGAACTTTTGTAAAAAAAAATAAATCTGTAGAAGCAGAATTCACCTGTCATCAAGGCTATGACAGACCTGAAAACTTTTGGTCATGAAAATTTTTTTGAGTCCTAAAACAAATTTAGGAACTCTTCCTGACACGTGCACAGTAGAGAATGCACAACACCTGGCAACAGGTATTGGCAGTAAGTAAATAATCAGATAACCTTTTCCTAGACTGTTTGATCAGAAGGAGCTCTACGTCTGTTGTAGATATGCCTAGAGAATGCTCTAGGGCTGAAACTAAAATTCTAGGCTATACCTGCAAGCTAAGCTGATAACAAGCATTCTCAGGCCTGCTCTTCCCTGGGCAGCTGACCTAATGTAATGGTTTGCTGCCTCCCACTCAGTCGAGCTCTTCCTTGAGCCATGGCTGCATGATCCTGCTCTGCTCCTGGCCAGATGAGGGGTTTCATCACAACCTTCACTGAGTCAACTGTGCTAATCAAAATGGCAGAAACCAATGCAGTGTTTCAGAGGAGGGGGGCCATTTTCCCTGACTGGGGGGATTCAGCACGGTAGCTCTCTATCATTTCTGTGAGCTAAACTGTCCTACAGAGAAATACAAAAACACCAGAGCTAGGGTACAGAGAGGTGAACTGCTGAAGAGGATAGAGCAGGACATTTTCCTTCTAATATTTATGCTATATGTTAGATCACTCTATCTTATGGAACCACACCTGTAGTCTTAAGATACATATGTTAAATCTTTACTTTTAAGATTGTGACTATAAAATAAAACAATTTTAAGTATTTCATAACAAGTGGAAAACTGTGTTTTAGTCTTTAAGGGAAAGAAGCAGCACAGGTTTCAGTTTCATTTGAGTGTAAAATGTGAAGGAAGAGGGTGAGGAACAGCATCTTGGAAGCTATTGAGATCATAAAAGGACCTAATATCGTTAGAAGATATGATCATGAATCATAGAAACATAATTTTTACTTCTCTTTTCCTACCTTCAATTTCATCAAACATACAAGACAGCCATTAATTTCCATGCTTAATTATCTGGGAAAAAGAAGACTGATTTTCTAATTTTTTCTACTTACGCTACATTTAGTGGTCAGGTATGGCTGCATGGTCATGGCATGTTTGACCATTAGCTGGGGCCTGATTTTGCTGAATAAGAACAAAGTAGTTATGCAAGCAACCAAGCGACCAGAATTCACACCTTTGTTATCAGAATCTGCAAGAAAATTAGAAAATACACAAAGTAATGTTTGAGCAATGAAAAACATATGGCCAAACCAGCATAGGAATATCTCTTTCATAATATATCTTTCAAGATCAATACAGAATATTCTTATTAGATTAGAGATCAGAACATAATGTGCTAACATTTGTATGTGATCATAATCAAAATAAATGCAATAACTCATTACCATCAGTTTTGTAATAGGAATTCTGGAACAGTAACTTTTCACAGTAGTCATTTGAACCACCACTGTTACAGTATCATAAAATTCAAAGAAGCTACTGAGTTGTAAACACTATTACCTGACAAGGATTCCTCATATTTAAGAATGTGCTCAACCAAATTGTCAACAAGTTGAGTACAGGCTTTCTTCACAGGTTTATATGAGGCATCCTCTTCTGACTTCAACAGCTATAGCAGATGAAACAGAAAATTCTTTAGTATTCAGAGTACATTAATTTACATTGGATAGTACTGATTTTATAACAATTACTTCAGATACACAAGGATTTTGCACTACAAAAACATTTAACTTCTCCATCAAAGTTACATGGTGAAGAAAAAATTAAGGGAAGTAAGAAAAAAATCAAACCAAAGTGCAAAAGAAAAAAACTGTGACAAAAAGAGTTCTACTGATTTTTGCATTGGGCTTAAAGCTAACTTTGTGCTTAATGAAATAATACAGAAAACAATAATGTAGTCATAATTGCCAGCAGTAACTAATAGGAGTTAGAAGGCTTTTAAAAACACTTAAGGAAAAAATACAAAAGTAATGTTTTTTGACACTAAAAAAAAAATCAAACTAAGGTGAAACAGTTCTATAGTCATTTTGAACAGTTAATTTAATTGAGTCTGTACTATAGCTTTTTATTCAGTGCAGGCATTAAGAGGCACTTTTATTTACTTTGCTATCTATTTTCATGGCACTTGAGGCTAAAGTAAAATCTTTGGAGACCTCTAATTCTCCCATGCATGCTGTTGTTAATTTTAATTGAAAATTAACAAGCGCATATGAGTTGTAGAGGAGAAAGATAACACAGGCTAAGACATATAAACAAATCAAGCTAATTTCTTAGAAAACTCAGAGTAAAACAATGTGAAAGTAAGCTATGGCCTGAAGGTTCACTGCTTCTATAAATTGTGTAACAAATACATTGGATGTGAAAATACACTTATCTACCATTTAAAAAAATCTACATTACACTAGAAGCCTCATTTCAGAATTATGTATCATAGCTGTGCACTTCATGTTATGTCACTCATTATTTGAGACTATGAAACTAAAAAACAAATAAAAACCCTCTCCAAAATGAAAAGGGAAGTATTTTTAAAACAAGTATATAGAAAAAAAGAAAATAATGTTGGAGACAAAGAAAGTTACACCAGTGGAGAATTAAAGAAAGGTCAGATGTTTAAAAGGCACAGATTGAATTTGTTTACTGTAAAGGACTAGTCTTGCAGTCTCCCTTCAATATGTTTTAGTACCAAAAGAAATTTTAAAATTCTTACAATGATTGTCCCATACATTCAAAATTAATTACTTACATTTTGAAGAAGCTGTTCAAACCAATCATACCCTGTATCTCTACAAGCTGCAACCTAAAAGTAGTTTTGAGAATAAACTGATTAAAAAAGGCATCTGAAGAAAAATTACTTCAATACAGATGTCATTTTAAAAGATCAGTAAACATGCACAGATATATTTTTGTAAATATTTGGTATGATATCTTTGGAGACCAGAAGCTTTTTCTGCATTTGAGAAAGAGTTCTCACCATTTAAGTGATCTCAGTATTTGTATCATGTACAACACAAGGCCTACACATTTTACTGGAGATTGCTACCTCTAATGACAACCAAATTTTGGGTTCATAGAACAACATTTTGTACAGATTAAAGCACAAGTCTCACATATTAAAAATGAACATGTATATATATATGCATGTACATATTTTTATATAAACAAACTAAGCCTTCACTGGTATTGTGTCAGGATCAGCTCACAGATGCTCCAAAAAAGAATTGGCAGGAGAACTGAGAATTAAACTGAAGTCAAATAAACTGGCTGGTCATTCTGGAAAAATGCACAATACACTACAATTTAGTAAAAATAATCAAAAACAGTTTAAACTCATATTTTTAAGTCATGAGGAGAGTACTTTTATTTGATATTTACATCTTGGTATAATTGTTATTAAAATACCTTTTTGGTACAGTGGCTTTACACAATATATTTTCACTACAAATGTAAAAGCATTTTATTTGAAACAGATTTTTGAGACATACAATTTAATTTGCTGCTCCTAAAAAGTCCATAACATTATGCAGATACTAGTTTACCTTGGGTGAGAACATGACCTTGCATTTATTGAAACAGCTTGATAACCTTTCAAAATAAATGTTATAAGCTGAGGAAATTTTTCATTTAAGAGACAACTTCTTAGTTAGGCTTAATTATATGCTGCTACTAGCATTTCCTGGAAAATGTTAAATATAACAGAAACTTGTGGTGTTTTAAGTGAACAAGTATTTTCCACAACCTGAATATAATGTGGTCTCAGTTATCACTGTCAGCAGACTAGTGAGCATTTAAAGTTTCCTATAGCCTGTTCCATCAGATTAATAATTCTAGCATGTATTCAATGTCAGGAGACCTATAAAGAAAATAATCTGATCATTAAATTACTTGTGTATTTCTAAAAGACTACAGACAATATTCCAAAGATACTAAAAACATAATGAAATTTTACATGCAACTTAACTAAAATTTGTTTAACATACCACATCAGTGATGTTTAGTATTTTCCTAGTCATTGCTTCTTTATCATGATGTAGAGTTGGAGTGAACCAGAGCTTCTGGAATGTCTCATTTACTAATTTCTGAAGGAAAAAAAAATTAGCAGAAATAAATAATTTTATCTCGGCACATAGGTATTTTTACTAATACATCCATACAATAAATTTTTTGACAATATGTGCACTTCCGTAAGGAATTATTCAACCAACGTGATACTGTTGTAGAGAATGTTATCTGAGATAGATCCAGATTACTATTGCAGCAGTTATAGTGGTCTATCTAAGCAAGCTTCACTAAAATGATCACTGGGAAGTGATGCTACAGGAAATGGAGTTACTATTTTCCTGCACTACTTTGCATTCTTCAGGAAAGCATAGTACCCCTGAGAAACTGACAACTGAACACAAGACTACAATTTCTACAGCAGAATTAGCAGCAATTGTAGATTACTTTGGCATTTTCAGAACAGTTGTGACAAGGCAAGGAAGAGAGAGAAGTCAAGTCCCTCTACCCAAATGTAAGAAGTTGGTTCCCTTACGTTTTTGTATAGAGGAAAAGGTGGAATAAAATGAAAATGAACTATTCCCAAATTACTTATAAAGCATATGCTTGTAGGAAGCATTCCTCATCCATGGAGACTTAAAAAAATACACTGCAGATACTGCCTCATCTTTATGAGGTTGTTGGAAAGGCAAGGAAAAGGTCATCCTCCTTTCCTAGCAGCACCTTAGAGCCATCTGTTCATCTACTTCTTGATTAACAGTCTTCCCTGAAAGCCACTTGGCATTATCATATCTCAAGTGGTACAATTATATGTTGCATCTTTAAAGTTCCAGACTTCAAATCCAACTGAAAGTGTGATATAAAATTATTACAGGTGTATTCTTAATTACTCAACAATTTATAAATAATTTTTGCCAAAGCAAACAAAAACCATCAGTGTCAGGTTTATGATTCAACACATAATCTTAGGTTTTTGCCCTTCTGCATATATATCACACAAAGATTAGAATATGATCACATAAGTAACATTTTAGGGGGAATAACTGTTTCATAAAACATTCAGAATTAATGCAAAATTTTAACAGATTAATACTTGATATTTTTTATATGCAGAATTTATAAATCTGGCATATACTAACATCAAGTACTTATTTTTGATCTAAATTTTATTTTGTTTTCAGAAAGGAATTTTATATACTAATTTTACTTGGTAGAAAAGAGAAGTATCAGAGACAATACTTGAAGAGTAAAAACCTCAAAACTCTAGATAACAACTTTTAAAAATCCTTTGATTGTCAGCAAGAACTTGAAGAAAATAGAAGAAAGGAAAACCAAGTCAGACAGCAATGTAAAAAGCTATTAGCTCTTAAAAATTAAAAATTATTAAAAATTATT
>VZTB01015298.1:117649-137966 GCA_013397245.1 Thryothorus ludovicianus | reverse complement strand
TTATTGGGTGGAAGGGTTGATTGTTAAGTTTTTCTTAGGTAAAGAAATGTATCATCATTCTGAATAGCAATGAAACTGTGACCTTAATCTGAGATGCAAAACATAATAGCAAAGAGACTTTGGAACTGCCATCTTATATTGTGTTTAGACAGAAGAAATCAAAGCTGTCTTGTTGAGGGAGCAAGCCCAGGGAAGTCAGACAAAACTCTTTAGAACCTTGAAATATGTGTATGAAGGGCTGTTCTTGTGTGTGCACACCCTGAACAGAATAGCCAATGCACAAAAATTTCCATTTCTTCACTGTAGCTTCCAGAGAGAAATGCTGTGCAAAAGGTAATGTGGTACTTTTTCAGAACTAAATGACAGTGTTTTTAGAAACTGGCAAAGATGGTGCAGTGAAGATACTTTGTAACTTTGCAGAAAGTGCCAAATACCTAAAATGAAAATAAAAAGACAGCATTTAAGGTACAGAGATATTTGAGCAATCTGTCTTTTAGGAAGATAAGCGGTATTGTAAACATCACCTGTCAGGCTAAAAAGAAAACAATGCCTTTTAAAGCTTGATAGGGGGAGAGAGAGGTGATGTCCACAGCTGTTCAAATCTCTGGCAAAGCATTCGGTACAGCTCTAGTTTCATTTGGTTCCTATGAAACATGTGTTCTTCATTTATTATACATGTACTTTAAAGTATTCTGACAAATTGCTTCTAGGGAATTACAGATGTTTTTCATGATTTGTGGTTGTACTTGGTAGCAGTACAGGGAGCACTGTGATAAATTGACATTATAGAGTCATATTCTTGTATAGTCTTATATCCACAATGGTGGCATATCTGGAGGAAAAAGCTAAGCCTTAAGTGACTTAGACATGAACGCCATAAGTTCTAAATGTGCTTAAGCATTCTCTGGCTTTTATACAATACTTAACAGTGAAGATTTTATACACTCCTTTAGGGGACCTGCCTATGGTTACACTGCATTCAGTAACATGCTTACCTGACAACTTAGTAAGAGACTAGAAAATAGGACTCCCTTTTCTCTATGAAAGTAAAATCAAGTACTTTACTGTACAATTTGACATAAGCAATCTGATATATTCCACCTTGACACATTTTGTATTGTGTCCAGGGTAAAAGACAATATTCAGCATAAACCGGCCACAACTCATAAGGTACTTGGTCAGGGAAAGATGCCTAAGCAATTCTCTCCAAGTACTGGTTTTTAGTACAAACACAGCAGTAGTTTGAACCTTCCTGTGTGTCTGCCAATGCTTTATGGGGATAGGGGAGCATCCGTATGTCAAGAAATTCCTCCAGACCTCAGTTCAGTTACGAAGGAAGAATTTCCACCTAGTCTTGTGACTTCCATCCCTCCTTCCCTTATGAAGTGACACCTATGGTGGTGCTACTGACAGCACTGCAGAGCTGGAGTCAAGCAGAATTTGTTCAATTTCAATTGCTATTTAAAAAATATATTTATATATATGAAGTGGCCCATCCATTCATTTTTAATGTCACCACTTAATTTTCTACAAATTCTTGGCACTACTAATATAGCAAGAGTGTACTCTGCCAGAATTAGAAACAGAATGAATAAAAATTGGAGAAAAATTCAGAAATCTACAGGATTATTGAAATTACGTCACACTGTATTAAGTTATCTTGGAAATTTCTAGGCTGATATACCTCCATACAGAAAAGAAACAGTAATTACATGTATATTTATAGCCAGTTCTGCTGGACATCCTTACAAGAAATTACTGTCAGTGCCTTTAAAATACTGACTTGTTTTGTTCACAAAGGTAATAGAAAGACAGCAGAACATTAAGTTTGTGTTGAATTTAAAGCACCTCTTATACTGTTAAAAGAGTTGATAATATAATTAGGAGTTCAATTGTGATTTTATTGCATATATGGAGCTTAAATCAGTGATTTAATTTCTTAACATTATGTGAAAGATTAATAATGTGAATTAACCTGTGTAGTACCATCTATATATTTCTGTAATACAGAGTATGATCACAAGCAGTTACTGACAAAAATCAGCAAAGAACCATGAATCAATCAAATTTCATACTAAGGGAACACAACAGGGAGCTTTCTTGGTTGCATACAGAAATTTAAAAGCAACCAAAATGTGAATATGAATTTGCTGAGATTCAGGATACAAAGCCCTGCAACATCTGTGAACAGAGGAGATTTTTTTCTGAAAATATTTTTGCAGCAGGTTAAAACAAAATTTGAGAAGTACCTGTTTCAGAGGGTTACATATGTGTTAAGCATAACAAAAAATCATTGTCTGTCCATGGAAATATACAGTAAAAATAGATCTAAAATTAATTTTTTCCTTTAAGATATAGGAAAAGTATTTAATTAGGCCCTGTTTTTGAGGACATACCCATGGTAATAATGAATTCAAGGTTGCTTTATAACTAAGTTATGTGCCCATTCAGTGCTGCAAATCCTGCAATGCTTTGAATACAGCAGACTGTAGCTGGAAACCACTGACACCATAGCACTGAACGTGTCTTTGTTGGTTTTGATTTTAAGGAAATGAGTCAGAGAAAATGTACTGAAGGGTAATACTCCATTTCAACCATTTATCTGTGACTGTTGTGTCACCACTTTACCTATGGTGTTGAAAAACACAAGTCCTCCCAACATTGTTCTCTATGTCTTCTTCGCCTCCCAAGATTGTTCTCCATGTTTTCTTCTCTTTTCTAATGTTGTGTTTCTTATCTGTATGTGACTATATTAGAAGGAATTGCAAACAGTAATGTGGGGCATCTGAATTCCAATACTGCAGGCATGATCTGCAGGTAGTGACCTTACAGATGTATAGTGGTCTTGCTGCAAACCTTCTGTCTGTCTCTTTCCTACGAGTTGATTTCCAGATGACATCATGGAATACCATCTGCATTTTTGCTCTGACTCCTGTTCAACACATTTTCTGCCCTGTCCTCTCTGGGGCTATGATTACCAGGCAAGTGCAAAGCTATTTCTGTGGTTTCAGAGCTGAGTTATGTTACCAGTAGCACGTTTTGCAGCATCAGCTCTGCACACAATTGTAAGGGTAAGCTGACTTCCTGTGCAGAAGTTCCCCTTACTGCTCTAGAAAATTCTGGTATAAATTCTAGTTATGGTCCTTGTTCAGTAGGAGCTGAAGTTGCATGGAGATTCTCTTTTCCCAATAACTTTTCCCAAACAATGCTGAACTAATTACTTATTTTCGTTATTTCTTCTTTCAGCTCCCTTATCATATAGGCCCTTTCTCAGATTCTATGTAAATAAAAGTGAAAATCAGTGGCTTTTCACCACTGAGTAACAGTGTATGACACATTTCATAGATCCCACATCATCAGGCAGCTTGCAATGAAGCTGAGAGTCTGTATTTCAGTTGAAAGGCAACATTTAGAAGGTTTCAGATATATTTGGATCATCTTACTCTGCTTGTTGATTGGTGTTACCAGGGTGATCTTTTTCTAGGATGACAGCTGCACTCAGCTATCCACTGTAATCATGAATAAACTGTTCCAGTACTCTTTACAGTCAATACAGTGAGAGCTGGGGGAAGTTTTACAAGGATGTTCCCAAAATATTTTGGAGGAGATGGAGTTCGGAATGATATAAAAATAATACTTGGGTACTGGAAACCTAATATGCAGCTAAAGCTGTACCATTCACAGTTGCATTCCATAAAGCCTGCTGAGCAGGGGGTGTGTCCTGGAACACACAGAGCATATTTGGGACAATATAACAACCTTTGAGCTGAGTAATGCATGGTGCAGGGAACTCTTGCCATCCATGCAGAAATGAACTTAAAAATGTCCCTGGTTTACTTGGAAAACACAAATGCAGGTAACACCTCTTGTGGCAGCTGGCAACATCCTTTGTGATTCAACTTAGTGCTAGGAGCCAAAGAACTCTATTTAGTCAATTCTTTCAGTAATCTTAAATTTAGAAACAAATACTTTGACACCACAAGTGTAGAATGTGGAGAGACAGTACATAGATAAGAGAGAATTTTTCCACTCATGGAGGCACAAGTGTAAAATTAATTAAACCTGTATGTTCCTGTCTTCCCCTCAGTCTGCTATCTGCATGTGCTCACCAGTTGGGAATAATATTTATTCACAAAATAACATTAATTTGCTTTTAATTTGACTCCTGTATTGGTAATCCCTTTCTCAGAGTCCAGTATAAAGCTGTTATAGAACTGTGCCTTTTTATGTATCAGCCTTCTGTTTGGAGTCACAATATCTCCTTCTAGCTACTTTTCTTGCAGAATTCTACTAATTCTCTGTCAGTGTTACAGACAATACACAGAGTGTGAATCTGGGCACAGAATTCTTTCCTGAGCTGCACTCACACAATGCTGCACTCCAGGTCTGGGCAAGGAATTGACCTGAGGAGAGTGGCTGCCTAGCATGTAATCCTTGTCCTTTTGAGAACAAGATAGACATCTGACAATGCACTGTCCCATTCAAGGAGTTCAGAAAATGTTCTCAAAGCTGTCTGACATTTATATGTAGGAGTTTAATCTGAACCTTTCTCTGCTAAGGATAAACAAAAAAATTCAGGTCATTGTCATCATTGTCAGCACCCTGTCTTTGCTGCTTAGGACACCAAGAATCAAACCTCTTGTTTAACTGGTATAAATAGTGCTTTTAACTTATGAACACTTATTGTCTTCTTCATGGTTTGCACTAAAAGTGCACTTAAATTTTAACACATTTCTGTCCTTTATATCTTTTTCTCTTTTTTTCTCTTTCAAAGCAGGGATTTGGAGATATGACAAATAATTAAACAGCTTGTCTTAGGAAAACAGTGAGCTGAACTGGTAAAACAGCCACTAGGAGGATTCTTTGATAAAAGATGTTCTATAATAATGGCCAGATTATTGTAATTTCTAGAAAATATTCCTACACCCTGTGATGTGGCCATTATTTTAAGAAAACATATCTACTAAATTTCCTGTACTAAATATCCTGTGAGAGTGTGACTGAATGAGGGTAGATACACTAAACATTTTTTGATTTTCCCATTCTTTTTGCCCTACCAGTTCCTATTATCCTATCCTGGCACTCCTAAGCAGGTTTTGGGTACATATCAGGTTGCTGGTTAATGATGATTAATGCATCAGCTATATTAATTCTGTCAAAATTTAATGAGACAAACATTTCCCTCCTGCATATTGGTTGTGCTCTCTCTGAAACCAGAAGGGATCCCTGGCATCACCACCAGTGCCAGCTGGCAGTCAGAGGAAGATGGTCTTCTGCTAATGTGGGTGAAAATCTATTCTTAGTTCTAAGTTTTCATGGACTTTGCATGTCTGAAACAGATTGCTTAATTCTGTATAAAAAATACCTGTCAAACCTTTCTTCCTAGCACTTACGTGTCCTATGTATTTGTATTTCAAAACTCTGGGGGAAACCATTTTCTCCCAAAACAGCTTTGTTCACCTTCTATCACAACTAAAAATACCATCAAAGCAATACATTCTTTCTCCATCCCATACTGAACAAATTGCCAGAAGATTGTCGAGAGTCGCCGTGGATGGCATCACTACAACACAGTGCTCATGCTTTGCTTATCTTCATCATCCTTCAGTTCTCTTGTCTTGACAAGGAAGAGCCTGTGGTAGGCTGTGGCTCTCAAGATGGAGGGCATTAGCTAAGAGAGATTTTGCATAGAACTAACTTCATCTTTCTGGAAAGATTCCAAATCAGCACTTCAGAAGTAGAGCAGGTAGTTGTTAACCACGGCACCTTCTTTCTTTTTCAGTCTTTGCAAAAATATCTCACAGGTCTGTGTCTGGAATACTAGAAAAATTACAAAAATTACAAGAATTAACTGAAGATCACTTTTCCCAGCTTGCGATCATTGTTATGATATATCACATCCACAGATCCTTTATTATGTATGCATGCATGAGCAGCTACTCAAACTCTTGAGACTAAAAGCACATCTAAATCAGTCATGTCAGGTGTGACTAGCTTGTTTTGTGACCATTAAGTCTTGAATCTACAGAAGTAATTGATTCTGATCTTAAAAATAAACTTTAGGCTGTCATATTATCTGGTTCTCCAAAACCAGGAACAATATTCAGCAATTTCTTTCAGTAGACTTTATGAAACAAGATTTTTCCAACAGCTGAAAGAAGGAGAAAGCTTCCATTGAGACAAAACTGACAAAAAGTGTCAAAATGGACAGCTGGTGTCAATTCCAGAAGACATGAGCTTAAAAAACATGTTAATTGAGCCAATATCTGTATGAAAAGAACCTTGTACTTAGCAATGATGTGTTTTTCAAATATGTGTATTAAAATGCTTAGGAGAAAAGAATACTGTATTAATGAAATACAGAAATAATATATTCCATTGATATCCAGCATCATATTATGTGTTTTGCTTTTTCCTGAGAGAGAGATTCCTAAAAACATCAGAGTTCAGTGTTTTGATAAACTTGGCTAAAAAGTTCATCTTTCAAATATGTAAATCTATGTGCAAGACTATATGGTGTCATTTCTAAGAGAGTACAAATCAAATTAAATTACTTTTCTACTACAATTTCTATTTTAAAACAAGTCTTTGTAATCTATATGGGGTATTTTCAATGACATTTAGGAAATCAATACAGTATATACTGTAGAATAACTATCTACAGTTCTTTCTGGAGGACAGCAAGAACCATTTTAGGCTCAGTATTTCAGCAGAGACTAGCCTTGTGCTGCACACAGGTCACACACAATTCAAATAAAGTTCCATGCCAGAGATGTAGCACATGACTGGCAGTGAGGATCTGCTGGCATTGCTGGGTAATCCAAACCCTGCCTTTGGGAGGAAGTGAGTCAGGGGAAGCTGTTGAGGCCAACAGCATCAGAATAGCCCAGGCACTCAGCCCAGTCATGTTCCACAATGAAGCAGTGAGCTCACAGGACAACCAAAGCAATCTCCTGCATTCCAACATTTCCAAATGAGTGCTCTTCTCCTGCTTCTCTGTGTACCAGAAACACTGGTGGCTCTTGAATACAGGACATTTTCAGTATACAAACCAGGTAGATTGCAATCTGAAACTGAGGGCGGCAGACTCTTACATGAAATGTGGAAGGCAGCTGTTCAAAACCTGAAGTACAGTAATAAAAAAATTACAGAAGCCTGACTGGATCTTCTCCCTCCCTGCAAGAACACTGATACTTTGATTGCTGCTCTTCCTCTACCTTTAATTCTACTCAGTTATCCCAAAAAATGTAGAATTCTTCATAATAAAGAACAATGATAACATATTTCATAGCAAAATAGGGCAAAAAAAGAATCTCATTGTTCCATAATTTGCATGTTTTGCTTGAAGGCAACATCACTTCTAGCAGAGGTTGATTTGCTGCTTCTCTGCAGCCAACACTGTTTCATTTTTCTATCAGGACACTAACATAAATCTGCTTTGTTATAACTAATTGCATCTATCTCCACATAAACACCAGCATCAGTTTACCCTGTTCCTCTTTGCAGCAGTGTTTACTCTTTGCTTGATCACTGCCAGAACTTTCCCTTGATTTTTCTATTCTTTATCACCACATTCATTCAACATTTACACAATGTTTCCAAGCATCTCATCATTCTTGTTAGCATTTTGTCTTCCCATTCTGTGCTTTCTACAGCTGTACCAGCTGTATCAGTTTTGAGTGCCTGAAAATGGACACAGAATCGTAGCTAAGTCTTCCCAGCCTGGAACAGGAGGGACGGACAACCTCATGTGCCTCCAACCTGTTTGTACATCCTGGTGGGATATGCAGGGGTCTTTTCTGACCAGCTTGATATATGATCATCTAACAACTCACTGTAACTATCACTTTCCTTCTTCTGTAGAATTGCCACCAAGCTAGGTGCTCAGTTTGTATTTCTGCAGTGATTTGCCTCCCTAAAGTGCTCATTTTGTGCCCTTGTCCTCATTAAATTGAGGTCATGAACAATTTGAAATCTAGAGAAGTCCTCCAAAGGGTGATAATTCAAGATGTCTCTGTGATATCTGCAGGCTTGATGAGCATATTTTCAGTTCAACCAGATGAGTTATTAATTAAAACCAAAGTTCCTAGAGCAGAACTCTGGGAAGTCCCTCATTTAAGAGTTCTGCTTTGATGAGTTTGCAGAGAGTTCAATATGCATATGAGTTTCATTTTATAGTCTTCATTTTCATAGTGTTCATATGAGGATGGCATGTGAAAATGGAGAAAAAATTTCATTTCAATCGAACAAATGTTTTCTGCTTATTCTCCTTATATTTTGCTACATTTCTGCTTATTCTGTGACACCTATCACGGCAGGGCAAAATAATCGATTTGGCACAGCTTAGTTTTCAGGACTTTTTAACAGGAATAAAACTAATCCATGTTGGCATTATTCACTCCTTTGTATTCTTACAGGTGTACACAAATATTGTGTAATTTTCCAGTATTTTCACAGAAACTTAGGTTGAACTCCTCTTCTACAAGACCCATTCCTTCTGTGTCTGCTTTACATTTGCCCATTTATAATCCTCTGCAAGCTCACTCATCCACCAGTTGTTCACAAAGACCTCAGAAAATGGTAAAGATAATTTCAGGCAATTCTCCAATTACAATGAGGCCAAACAAGTTTTAATATGTAAGTTAATCTAATAATTTTACCTCTTGGTTTTTCTGTCCTGTCCTGACTCCTACTTTTGTTATTAGTGCTAATAATTTTGTTAACCAGCTAATTGAACTTTTAATTTAATTGTAATTGTAATTTTAATTTTAATTGTAATTTTTAATTACATTTTGAATTGACAGAAGCATTAAGTACAAGATCATTTGCCAATGGCTTTCTCTCTGTTTAGGTCTGCTTTTTTCTCTTGATATTGCAAACCTTAATAGAAGTTTCTTCTTAATTTCTATAAGTTTTGATATTGATTTCTTGATTTGTCCCTTGCCTTTCTTTTTCTGTCCTAACATGTCTATGCTATTCTTTCTTTTCCAACCCCTTTTTCCTATATTGTTTACAACTGCTCTTCCTCAGCTTTAGGACAGAGTATTAGAGTAATTTAGGCTGGGAAGGACCTGTGGAGGTCATCTAACCCAGGTCCAGCTTCAAAGTTTGATCAGGTTACTCAGAGCCTTGGTATGTCAAGATGGCCATTTATCTTGTGGCTTCACTAAGAGGCAGTTACAGTCTCAGCAAGAATGACAAGTCCTGAACTTCCACATAAAATGCCCCTGGGCAAGTTGCGTTTGAGGTTTAATCTAGAAAGTGTGTTCTGACTCCATGTGTTCTAGGTCCTGTCAATATGTCAGCACATGAAAAATAATGCCCCTAGCTGCTCTGCTGAGCCAACAGGGACTGATTTCTGCATATACCCAGAAGATCAGGTTTAGATACCTCTGGAAATTTACTGATGAAAAATGCAGTACATGTACCTTTCCAGACATCTCTAAGGTCTTGCAGCAGCAAGGTCTGAAAGTACACGTGAGTTTGGGCACTCAAATTGGGGCACAGGCACATAAATCCCATGTGGAACGAGGCTCTTGATGGCATAGTGCTACTTGGCATGCGCTAACCTGGTGTCTCTTGGCTCGTGGTTAGTCCAAGAAGGATTATCTATCTAGATTTCCCTTTGCTGACTTGTCCTTTGGGACTTGATCGTACAAGCCCTATCAGACGTAAGTAATTGCAAAAAATACTTTGGGAGGTGAGACACTTTTGAGATGTTCAAAAAGGGATTAGATAAGTTGATGGGCAACCTGTCTGTAAACAGATACTAACAGAAGAAGGCAGGGATGTGTTCTGTAACACAGAAAGTTGGAAGAGTCACAATTATCCATTAATTATTTCTGCAAGCTCACTGTGTCCAAGAGCAAGTATGTGGATGATGGACATAGACCATCCGTGACTGGTGTGATGTCTGTGTCATATTTGTTAGAGGAAGCCATTTGGTTCAGGTCAGTAGTTGCTATCATGTATTAAATCTTATGGCAAAAAGGAATGTAAGGATGGCTGAGATTAATCCAATCTGTTCTTCCTAGTACTGCATTTCCTTACGTACAACAGAGTTCAGATCACGAACATCTGACCTAGGATTGCCACCACGCTGAACCAATGGTAGTAAACTGGTCAAGAAGTGATATGCAGGACAATGAGAACTTGACAAGTCTTATCATGCAAGCTCTTTCAGAAATATCTATTAAACATTTCTTGTCTTCACCATAGCTCAGCACGACTGTTGGGATCAGCAGTGTGCACTGACAGTTCAAGTGCAAAAGCTGTTGGTCTAACTTGGACTCTTCAAATGATAATAAATTCTATTATCAGTTACTATAAAGTTGCAAATAAATCACGAAGAATTCACATTTCTGACCCAGATATTTTTGAATTAAAATAATCTCAAACTATTTAAAACCAAAAGCTATCACAATCAGAAAGCTAATTCCTTCCAAGAACATGGTACAGTTAGTAAGACCATTCTAGATCATGACTTACTTAGAATTTCTGGGGCATTTGAAAAGTCACATCGAGAAGTTTGATAAACTTTAGTCTCATTTGCAACTCTCTATATACTTCAGTTGGAGTCACAGGTTTGACTATTGTTCTGTGTATGCACGCAATTCTTGAATGTGCTATAACTAAGGTGACTCAGTGACTTTTTTCAGAAATAAAAACACAGTTATTATTTCTTTTTTATTAGATAACTCGTTAGTCAGGAATAAGAGAATTATTTGACCACATCAGGCAGTTTCTCTACTGACTACAAAATTCTGACTTTCAGTTCAGTGACATTGTGAGCACATATTTATCTTCCGTCAGAGAACACCATACGTCTCAAGAAAGTGACATTGTTTTGTCTACTCTTGTATTTTCTCCTCTTATTTCAGATACATGACTTCACAAACAGCTTAGAAGTTCCAAAAATTGCTAAGCAAGTTCACTGTTAAGTAAATCAGGACATAAATACAATACTGAACAGCTGGAATTCTGGAAAATAGTTTATGTGAAGTGTCACAAAATTCCTGGGACCATGGAAATGTTAAATTTGAGATGCTTGACTGAGAAAGCTCCACAATGAGCGGTGATAATCCAAGCCTCTGCAGATTCTTTATTGTTTATAAACTGTTGCTGCTGCCTGTATAAAATCAAGTTCAGCAGAGACACATCCTCTGCCTGGAAAGACCACTAAATATCACATTTCACGAGATATTGATGCTGTCTGAGTGTGCTCACACACTACTTTTCAGAGAGTATAATGAATAATACGGTTTGTAAAGATGGTGCCAATTAATAACTCCTTATTCCACGAAATACTCAGGCTTAGCATCAGCTGGATTAAGACTACACACACACACATATATCACACACACATATATATAGATGTATGTATGTATGTATGTATTTATCAATATAAAGTCTTTCTGTAAGTTGACATGATTTCTGGATCCAAATGGAGCGATCCTAGTGATCCAGAATCTTTAGAGGGCTCTCTTGTCCAAAAGAAATTTCAATTAATTAACTATTTATTAATTCAATGATAGACTTTCTTGGTAATTCTTCATTAATGACATTGAAAGCTTGGATGCTGATTCTTAATTCTCTTGTACTAATGAAAAGTGATTTCCTTGGAAAAAATATGTAGAAACAGTATCTCTAAAGTTTCTCATCATTTCAGTTTCTTTACCACAATGTCCTTGAGGGCTGTATATTGTGCAGGACAGATTTCACAGCATAAAACACAATAAAAGATTAAATCTCCTCGCATTTATACAGTGGGCTTTTTAGAAGTCCAAAGCACACAGCAGCTCCCACTGAATAGTGCATGACTAGGCCACTATGTATGAACCTATCAAAACAGAATTAATTTATTATTGGTCATGTGGAGTTTATTTAGGAACGGCTAGTGCACAATAACTTAAGTACATTCTATTTCTTAGTTATTATACTAGTCAATAATATTTCCAAGTAACAACTGTAAAGCTTATACTTCCAGGGAAAGACTTCTCTTTTGCTGCTCTAACACATGAATGTTGTTCACAAATAATGACACTACAGGTTGACAGATTCTGTTATAAGCCAACTGGTTTACACTTCATAAAACTTTTTCACTATTTTCTCTAAGCATAGATATAAGTTGTCAGTTACCAGTTCTAAAACACAGATCTAAGATTACTTTTTCAGGGATTGTTTACCTAATCAGAATAGATTATGTTTCCAATTCTAAACTTTTTCTCTTTTTTTAATTTTTAGTTTTCAAATAATTTCCCCAAAAATCAATACACTTTCTCTAAAAATCCAAATGCTTGCATCAATTCAGGTGAAGCTTTATTTTGGATGATTTTTTGTAGGCCACAAGGTCATCTGGTAATCTTTTAGTCTGTGCAGTTTCAGTGAAATGTTGACAAGAGTAGTCTGGTGAAAAATTAAACACAAGTGGGTTTTTGGCATGCTTTTTTTGAAATCTGATTAGAATGAGAAGGGTAAGACACATTTTGTCATACAGAATCTCTGAATACTATCCCACTTTCATTCCTGTTTTTGTTTGTGTGTGCCAGATGAACTGCATGGGGAAGGAAGAGTATCAATTCAGCCAAGGTTCTTTCCATACCTTAAGAAATGTCATGTTCTCTTTTAGGAGAGACCATTAGACTGCTTTGGATTTTGGAATATCACCAGGGTATTTTATCATGGTACAGAAGTAGTCATCAGAGCCGTTTATTTATTTCCAAAATCTCAAAAAATAAATTTGCAGATTTTCCTTTGTGCCACATACCCCTGGCACCTTCAAGAAACTGTGTTAAAACATCTAGATTCCAGTGTACATTAAATA
Source organism: Thryothorus ludovicianus (assembly GCA_013397245.1). Classification (NCBI taxonomy): domain Eukaryota; kingdom Metazoa; phylum Chordata; class Aves; order Passeriformes; family Certhiidae; genus Thryothorus; species Thryothorus ludovicianus. The sequence goes on along the minus strand of VZTB01015298.1, from coordinate 125,143 downwards.
ACATGTTTTTGAGCCTTCAGGAATACCAAAGCAAATTAAATCTTAATATATAAACATGCAGAACTTATTAAGTGAAATTATAAGACTTAGAATACAGAGGCAAAGGAGTACAGTACAGACCTTTGTATTTCTTGAAGTGGCAGATCACAGGTAATCAACCTTGTTCATAAGCATGTACCTTAAATGTCACACAGATGAATAAATGAGTGACCTTCACAGCCTAAAACAGTTTTGCAGCTGTGCAACAAGTTCCCATAACAACAGGATACAATATTCAAGGTCATTACTGCTATTTAATACAGTGCAAATTTCTTTCCAGACGACTTTGTCTCAATAGCTTCAATTTTCCAAAAAAAGCAGCTATTTTCTTTTTGAAAATAAATCATTTTGCATAATCATTTCATGCTTTTGTGGTTTGCTGTTTTGAACAATCCCTATCTTATTGCTAAAGAGAGAGGTTTTCGGCATTCATTACCCTCAGTGCTTCTCCACAGCTTCCACTTCCAAGTCACTGTCATACCAGTTTTCCATGAAGGTCCATGGCTCTGCAAATTTCCTTGTGAGAGGTCCAGAACAGTAAGCTGTCATTTTGCCCGCAGTCTGAGCATTAAACTCTATTTTTTTTGTACATAGACAGCAGGGATGTGATAAGCCTGTGCTGGATGCAGAAACTTGCTCTTCACATACCCCTTTCTTCCTTTCACTTGCAGAATTATGGTTTGACTATTGCCCTTTGGACTGAGATTAGGTTTAGATGTCACAGTCATCATGTTTGGAAACAACAGGGTGTGAAAATGCATTTTACGCTTCCAACAGTCTGTAGTGTAAACAGACAAATCAGCATAATATTGTAAAAATAGCCACTCACATAACCATAAAAAACATGATAACAACAAGTGATTGCACAACGTGTGATGTGTCTTTTACTTATGCCGCATTTCACGTTCCCCATGTTTTGCCTAATCACAAATAGAAGACATCTGTCATTATTATTCCCTTTCTTCCTGCAAGAAATCCTTGCTTGTGGATAGAACCATGGAAAATGCTTGTCCCAGCCAGCAACAGTGCAATGGGCCTCCAGTTTCTGATAGGCACTCCCTCCTCCCCAGGAAAATGTCTTGTAGTAAAATAAATGTGTTTGTGCAGTGGTGACTATTTGTCACTGTAGGCCCTGACACAGGCATTAAAGCATCTGCCATTTAGAACTGTGTCTCATAACTGGCCAACATGAGAGCTGCAATGAAACCCTATCTTACCATATTGAACTGGAGAAGTCTGTTTAGTTAGCAAGGTTGCACCTCTAAGATACTAACAGGACTGTAACTGATATGGACACTAAAGTCCATATCCAATCAAAGGCAAACAGCAATAATTTGGAACAGCTATACAGTCAAGACCTCTGTGAACAAGAATTTTTAAATCTTCCCCTACAAAGACTGTAAATTTATGCAAAGTTGTCTTCTGCAGGTCTTTGCCTTTCTGGCTCCCCAGCTCCAGAGAACATATTACACTGTTCACTATCTTATTTGCAAAACTTACATTTGAGGGATGGTTGCTACCATGTGCTTTTAAATTCTTTAAAGTGTCACATAGCTATATACAAGCACTGGCATGTACAGTACATACACTTCCTCTAGTCAGTTCCTAAATCTCCAGTGGGAATGCATGTGACATTGTGGATATGCAAATAATATCAAATCCTTGGACAAGCAGAATTTGAATAGGGTCAAGTAAACAAAAAAATCTAGGTAAACAAAAGTAAAATAAGTCTAATATCACACATAAATTAAAATCAAGAATTAAAGCTGGTCTGTATTATTCCTACAGACCTCTGTGAAATTCATTTCAAGGCAAGAAGTGATGACGAAATTCAGCTAAGAAGTGCTGCTGCATCCCACAAGCCACGAAGCTCCATATGCTTTGTTCCAGTAGCAGGAATTATTACTATTATTACTACTTCCATGAATGTCAGAAAGGTTCTTTTTGCTTACATTTCCCATAGGTCATAGTCAGCATAAAAAATGCTGATCCCTTGTTAAGCCTCCATTGCCCAGACTTTGAAGAAAACTCATGGAAAATCTCTAATTTCTCTTTACCAAACATTTCTATAAGACGTCGTAGATTCAGGAACAGATGCATGCTTTTTAACAGACTACCAATCTTTGGTGTGTCAACTCTCCCCTTACACATCTGTCAGCCATTTCAAACATCCTACAAAGTAGATGCTTAAAATATCCTTCTGAAGGGAAAGGAGGGATGAAGTTTCTAATCCTCCATTTGCAATCCTTGGCATAATATTCTATTTCAGCAGCAAATCACACTTCTCTAGCTATTCCCTGAAAACTGTGACTACGAATGTCAGGGAATCATAGAGGTGAGCCAGGTACAGATCTGTCAAACTTGGCAGTGCTGAAGACCCAGAATCCCCTTAACATTTCAGGGTACCTTCCACCTTAGTTTCCCATGAACAGAACCCAGATGGCACATCCTTGAAAGCACCCTGTAAGGAGAATAGAACAAACAGTAAGTCAGGGCTAGTCAGAGATTTCCTTTGCAAAGGCATTCCTGGCAAAGTGAAATGAGAATGTAAACACATCCTGGGCGAGTATCTGAGTGTACCTACTGACACTTCATGAGGGGTGACAGACAATTAACCCTGTGACATCTTAGACTGGTGTCCTAATTACTACACAGGCTACAAGTGACAACAAAACATGGGCAGTAACACATATTTCTAGACATGCCACCTACCTTACCTGAACAACCTACCAGACTTGGGTGAGAAGGCCTGTGTGAACTGGAACTGACAGAGAACACAGCAAGAGCAGAGCAAGAGCCTCAGATTTTCAGCAGCAAAGAGGTTTACAATATTCTAAATGGTTGCCTGGAGACAGTAATGAGGAGAGCACTTTTTTTTCTTCTGTTGAGAAATTAGATGAAAACTGCTACAATTTCAAAAGGTTATTTCTCCTTTGGGGGAAAAGAAAAAGGATGTTGGAAAGAGCAGTCAGTAGAAGATATAAAGTCAAATGTTAGAGAGATTACAAAAACACATTTAGAATAATATAAACTGTTTGAAAAAGCAAAGACAGAAGAACAACATCTTGTATTAACTATAAAATACTGAAAGTTTCTGCTAAGAAAGAGGCTGTTGAACATGAGCTCAAAAGGAAGTAGAGGAGAGTGAGAGTGTGATAGGAAGAGTTCCATTTCTAAAGTGCAGAAAAAATCTGATAGCCCCAGTATGCCCACAACTGGACCTACACTGGTAACCTGCACTTCGTAAATCAAAAAGAAGCAATTTAAGAATCGTTACCCTGGTAGCCAAAGTATCTATCTATCTCTCAAATCAGATATTGTATGAGTAGAATAGGGCTATAATTAGGGCTGAAAATTCCACCTTCGCTCAGGTGTCCTTTCACAGTGACACACAGGAATGGATACGATGGATCCTCACTGATTACCAATACCATTTCAAAATGTCAAATCAAAAAAGATTTAAAACTCACCGTGCCTTTGGCTGGAAGAATCTTGAAAACAGTGAAGGAGGAAAAGGAGATATTTAAAATGGTATAAAGTGTTGAGTGAGTCCTAGCTGACAAAATACCTCTTAATAGTTCTGGGCTAAATTTCTGCTCGAAACTTAAGGTGTGAAGAGTGACCCAGGAAGTTCCAGGCTTATCATTCAACCACAGAAATGCAGAAAAATTGTATGTGGCAAAGTGAATTTGGAGGGATCTAACTCCTTGAGGCCAGCTGTGACTTAAAATGCAGTGCATCTTTTTTGTATTTGGTTATCCTGACCACTCATTGAATTTACAACTCATTGACTTTCTGAAATACTTCTTTAAGGATAGAAGTTAATAAGGATAATAGACCTTGTAGACCAAATACAACACATCAGAGTTTTTGTACAAACATGCTGAAAGTGTATTTTCAGTAGAGCCACCACATATGGAAGCATGAACAATTGAATAAAGAACTGGCTTCAGAGTAAGTTTTTCTGTGAAGTTCTACCAAACTGACTGAAATTACAAGCAGGCTTCTGCAGTGATCCTCCTTTCAATTCTATGTCCAGGTGTTCTTATTCACATGCTTTTATTTCCTCTTTTGTCTTTGTGCTTATACCTAACATGATCAGGAATACAAAGCATGAAGAGAAAAAAGGCCAGCACCAACTTTTGAATCCTTCACTTGATTCAGTTTTGTAATGGAGAACATCTCTGAGAATATTTTATTCACAAGTCCTAGGGCTGTTTGCTAGCTGTGTTATGTAAACCAAGGAGCTGGAGTGGGAGATGCAACAAAATTCAAGTTTCTTATATGATGGGGAAACTAATAATTTTCGTTCAAATTAAAATTTATTTACAGTTTTTAGGAGTTTTGCTTCTATCAGTTAGTCCTACAAAGGACTAATTATGCTGTGCTCACAACACTGTGAGGAACTGAATCTGTTTACTCTGTCACTAAGTGTTGGAAAGAAAGAACATATTTTGTTTCCTGTTTAAAAAAAAAAAAAATCTGTTGAAAGCAGCAGGAGCATCTGGCTCCTAAACTTACAGTTTCCCAACTAACTGAGTCCACTTAAAGCTCTTGAAAGGACAATAACAATTTGGTAATTATCTCTATCCTTTAAGCTAAATTTTCATTTGTGCACCTTACCAGTAGACTGATCTCATCTGCCTTATTCCAAACATCCCCAGGGTAGCATTTAAGAAACAAAAGATTAAAAGAAAAAGAATGAGTGTAGTAAATGTGGAAAAAAAAAATTAAACAATCTGTGCACTTTTGGTTTGAGGAGTTCAGGGATTTTTGTTTGTTGGGAGGGGCTTGTTTGTGTTCATTTGTTTGTTTGGGGTTTTTTGTTGCTGCTTTGGTTTTTTTTTATTACTACCATTACTAATGCTATGGGACAAAGACAGCTGTAATACCCGAAAACATGTAAAGGAGTAGCTTCTCTGTGGACAGTCAGCAAATTAAATCAGAGACACAAGGGATGGGTAAAGGTCAACATTATATCCCTCTTTAAAGGTAGAAAATTAAATTACAGGAAAAGTAAGTGACTGGTCAAAGGTCAAACAGAAAGCAAGTTGCAAAACATGGAAACTGAGAAATTGTTTCTTATGCTGAGCACCTTAACGGCCAGACTGCCCTTTCTCTAATCTGAAGAGGTAAAAAACCCTAGTGGTGAAATAGTATCGAAATTAGTTTTGCTGAGAACAGTCTGAATTTCTCTGTCTCATCCAAAACTGGATATTGTTCTGCCTCATTAATGCAGAAATGAGATCCACTCCAACAACACTGATGTGGTGAAAACAGAACTACAACTACTCTTAAAGATTTTTATACTTCAAAAAATTGGTTTGCAGTTTTGGAGAAACAGTCAAGTCAACCATTAATTTCATTGCAGCTTTAGAGAAATTAACAATACCACCACACTTGCCTTCAGAAAGCTGAAATTTGGAGCTACATTTGAGAGCTATAGGATCATTACAGGTGCTTCATCTTCATGTATTATTGTTTCTATAAACAGCTTACACGTGCATATACACAAACACACAGGAATAGACTTACATATTCACATAAATATACATACATATGCATGTCTGTGGGCATGTAGATATGGATACATATGCGTGCACGCATATATATATTTACATAAGCATAAAGACATTACATGGTATTTAAAGCATACAAGGCAGTGCAGGAAAAGAGGCAAAAAGGCCATTTTCCCAGTCCTCTTTCTTTATGTGAGACAGCTCCAGGCATGACGTGACATTACAGTATAAGCTAACAGAGACTGCCCACAAGCTCCATTTCTGTCTCTGTGTCTAGGAAGCTCTCTATACTCTGCCAGGTCCAAGGGATTAAACTTCAGTTACACCATATGCCTGGGCTTTGCTTGCCCTAAGCAGCGTCAAGGACAAGGGCTGTCCAGAGAGCCCCATCACACTGTAACCCAGTCACCTGGAATCACTCCTTCACCTCATGGGCAACGTGGGAAAGTTCACACTGAAAGGCTAAGCCGAGGTGCGCTGTCTGTGGGTGCCTCATCATCGCGGCACAGCTCTGCCTTGGCAACCTTCCCCGTGTGTGTGGAGGGGCAGCGAGCTTGGCTCCCAACCTGGGCTGGCCCGGGTGCCTTGGGTCACAGGAACGGCATGCGGCGAGTGGAAGGTGGTGGGGAGGGTGGAAATAGCAGGGGCTTCTCCTGAAAATATTAACCCTTCTATTTGGAAAGTGATGGCTGCCTTTGAAATCTCTCCTTTTGCATCTATTCTTAGCCCCGGGCAGGGAGCGTGCGCCGGGGGTGTGAGGGGTGGGCTGGGGGAGGGCTCCGTGCGCAGCCCCGCTCCTTTGTCCCGAGGGCCGGGCAGCGGGGCCGGGGCCGCCCGTCCCGAGCTCACGGCATTGCGGAGGAGGGCGCAAAGTTGGGGTGTATTTTTTTTTTCCACTTGTTTTTGGATTTTTTTGGTGGGGTTTTTTGGTGGGTTTTTTTTCTTATTGATTTGTTTGTTTGGGTTTTTGTTTGGTTGGTTGGTTTTTTGGTGTTTTTTTTTTTTAATTTTCTTTTTTCTAATTTGTATCCCACCTCCGGTGTCCCCCCTCCCCCTTCTAAATCGGAGATGTTCTCAGGACAGCGCCCGGGAGACTGGCTGGAATCAGTTTTGGAGGGTGATACACCGCGACAGCTAAAAGTTGGATAGGGTTTCAGCAGCTCCTATATAAAGCAGGGGGGACTTATGTCACTGCACTAATTAAATTCCATCTGGGTTGTTCCTCGGGGTGTTTTTGAGATTGCCACCCAACTCAAGCAGGCAGAGAGGCCCAGGGACAGCATGATGGACCTTTTTGAAACTGGCTCCTATTTCTTCTACTTGGATGGGGAGAATGGAGCCCTGCAGCAACTGGAGATGGCTGAGGGATCCCCGCTGTACCCAGGCAGCGATGGCACCTTGTCTCCATGTCAGGACCAAATGCAGCCAGAGGCCAGCAGTGACAGCAGCGGAGAGGAGCATGTGCTGGCACCCCCGGGACTACAACCCCCTCACTTCCCCGGCCAGTGTTTGATCTGGGCTTGTAAAACTTGCAAGAGAAAGTCGGCCCCCACGGACAGACGGAAAGCAGCCACCCTGCGGGAGAGGAGAAGGCTGAAGAAGATCAACGAAGCTTTTGAGGCTCTGAAAAGGCGGACTGTGGCGAACCCCAACCAGAGGCTGCCCAAGGTGGAGATACTGAGGAGCGCCATCAGCTACATCGAGAGGCTGCAGGACCTCTTGCACAGACTGGATCAGCAGGAGAAAATGCAGGAGATCGGGGGGGACCCCTTCAACTTCAGCCCCAAGCAGGGAAATGTAAGCACTGCCGCTTGGCCCCTCTGCCGCCACGGCAGCGCCGCCGCGCCCGTCCCCTCCCTCCTCCTCCTCCTCCTCTTCGGCAGGGCCGCGGCGGGGGCCGGGGGGGCCGGCGGGCGCGGGGGGGGCGCCCCCGGGG